>JANTPZ010142849.1:4068-15250 GCA_025593235.1 Vachellia pachyceras
ATATATATAAATATATATTTTTAATAATATAAATATATATTTTAATAATATAAATATATATTTTATATTTTAATAATATAAATATATATTTTAAAAATATATTTTTTAAAAAATATAAAAATAAATCGGGAAATTCCCGATCCCGAAATTTCGGGAAAAATCGGGATCGGGATCGGGATCAAAAATTGATCCCGAACCCTTTTCAGGATCGGAATTGATATTTCCCGATCCCGTCCCGTCCCGAGAGCACCACTAATGAAAAGTTAGCACAAAAACAAAAAGGAATCAAAAACCAAAACAATAGCGGGGCTATTCACTTGTTCATATTTTTCCCCTGCAAGAACATGAAAAATCCGTGAACACTATCATCCTCGCCTGCCGCTACTCTCTTACAGGCTCCAACGGTTAAGTCGACCCCGCCATAAAAGAAAAATAAGCAGCGGATTGTTTCTTGAATCTCCTCAGCCAACAATTCCCAATAGCGCCCTCTCATGGCGACCGTCTGTTATTTCTCAAGCTGTGTCTCTGTTTCTTCTCGTAAGCTCTGGTTAACGCACCATCACCAGCTTTTGCAGCCAAGAAGAGATCCGCTTCCGCTTCCCAGACATCTCAACATACGCGCTTCTGCAAATAAGAAGTCCAGGTTTTCTCTCATTTTACTGGATCAGTGAATTTCCGTGTTTCTTATTTATGTTCTTAGTTGGATGAGTCCGGGATTCAGGAGAAGTAGAAAGCTAAAAAGCGATGCTGAGCTATGCAACGAAATCCGAGAATTCGTTGCCGCAGTTGAACTTCCGGAGGAGCACGTTCCGTCAACCAAGGAGCTTCTGCAACACGGAAGGTTCTCTTCAGTGTTTTTCCCCTCTCGCTTCTGATGGAACTTACTTTATCTTACTGTTCGTTGTTGTTTCTACTTTTAACTTTATCCAGCTGTATCAACGTGTTTGTGCATGGAATCTTTCTTGCACATGGACTAACGGATAAATAAGAGAACTACACCGTAGCATTGTGAAATGGCATTTTGTTCGAAAATGAATTTAAACTGTTATTTTACTGTTCGTGGTTTGATTGCGGAGGGATGAGTTTATATTTTTCTATGCAATTTAACACTGAACTATCAATAATTATGAGCTGGACATGGTTTGAGTCAAAATGTTGCATCATCATGGCCAGAATCCAATTTCAAAGGAGAAGAAACTAAACTATCAGTGATATTTAAGCAGATAAACAGAGCATCTAGTTAATAACAATTATCATCATTTTATTACCTTCCTGTTGCCACTATGAATTATGACCTTGGTTTGGAAGAAATGTTAATTTTTATTGAATATTTTAGTTGGATTTGTCTTTCTCTGACATACCCTTATTTTAATAGGAATGGCCTGGCTAACATTGTCAGACGGAGAGGATATAAACTGCTTCGTGAACTTCTGACAAGCTCATTAAATTCAGACATTGATGGATTGCATGCAGATAAAAACTTAGACGGAAATTTGGATGGATCAGATGATTGCAAAGATATTTTAACTGGTCAAATGATTTTCTTCTCTATTAATATTTTTTTTAATACGCTCATGTAAAACATGACCGATGACCTAGTATAATATGATTATATGGGTCAGAATTTGAGAGAGGACACTACGTCTGATGATATCACAGCATCAACTAAAGTTTCTTTGGGGAGCAATTCTTCTATTTTAGATACTGACTTAGCCCCAAATACCAAGGATCATAGTTGCATCTCTAGAGAATCCTCAACTGACTAATCGATGGCAGAAATTGACCTAAGTGAGCTCCAACGTCATGCTGAAGAGGTTAACCATGTGGCTGAGGGATATTGCCACTCCACTGAAGCATCTATTGCAGATGATGGTTGCAATAGTTCAAGAAAAGTTCCTGATGCCAACTTTGATAACCAACTTTCAATAGCCACGGAAACTTGTGGGGAATCATCTATTGAGGAATTGTCCTCTCAGAATTCGGGTTATGTTGATAATATGATGAGCAAAATGACTGGAGATACATTGTCATCCACAATTTGTTGAACAGAAAGCCAGTCCAGCACTTCTTTTGCTGATTCAGATCTTGCCACTCAAGACTGGTGTAAATTGGGAGATCCAGATGATAGCTATAATGGTCTTGCTGAAAATGTACCCTCAAGCACTGATATGGAAAATATATCTGGAGGCATAGAATTGATTAGCTCACTCTGCCAATAATAGTTGTGGAAACATCAACTCTTCATCTGATTTGTCTTTGGAGGAAAAGGTTGCAAAATTTATTCAGAGTGGAGATTTAGATCCAGTTGAAGGTACATCAGAATTTTAGTTTCATATCACCGTCATGAATTCCTAAATCTTTGACATAAGTATTCTATGATTTGATTTTCTGTATATTGAGAAAAATAAAAAAGGAGAAAGCAGAATCTATATTGTCCTTCTGTCACATATCAGACTAATTTTGCAATCTTGAAGTTCCCATAATACCATAAATAAATTGAGAAATATTATTTTGCCTCAACTAAAATTTTTTGCTGGAAATACATGACTACATTTCCATGATTCAAACATCATCTGTGGCAAGAAGGGCCTCTGCTTTTTTTTTTTCATGGTATTTGTCATACCCCAATTAAGGCGGTCTTTGGCTCTTCATCAAATGCTTCAGAATAATCTTAATGATCAGTGTCCTTTTATTCCCCTGGAGATGCTTATAAATGTAAGTTTTTGGTTTTCAGATCATGCCTTTGGCATATTAAATGGGAATGACTGGGAGGACAGTGGAGAGGATATTGAATCAGGGTCTGCTGTGGAGAAGATGAAGCACTTTAAACATGCACCTAAAGAAAACGCTGCTATAGCAATTTATGGAAGCTCATCAGCATCCAAGCAAGTTGTTCCATCTGCGACAACCAATCATGTGGTTTGGTTAGTTTGTCATGGACCTTGATTATTCAATCAATGAAATGAAATGAAGAGACTGGTTACAACTCTCAAACATAACTAAATTATTAATCCATTGATACAGCAGCTAATCCAGT
Source organism: Vachellia pachyceras (assembly GCA_025593235.1). Classification (NCBI taxonomy): domain Eukaryota; kingdom Viridiplantae; phylum Streptophyta; class Magnoliopsida; order Fabales; family Fabaceae; genus Vachellia; species Vachellia pachyceras. Next base: position 7,106 of record JANTPZ010142849.1, read on the forward strand.
TGTTCAGTTCTAACTGGAAGTTTTGCAGTGCATTATTGGTATTTACATTTGGACTAACCTTTTTTGGTGGTATTAAAATTATATATAGGGATGGTCATTGGCAAGACGAGGATCAAACTGCTCATTTTGACAAAGATTTTGATGCTGAGGTCATTTTGCATCTTTTTAGAGATTTTGTATCTTTTTTTTTTTCATGACCTTAATTTCTGTTTCTTGCATATTATCATGATGTAGGCTACCACAAGGCAAAACCAAAGTGAGATGAATAATCTTAAATTCATGCTGGTAGTAATTTTTAAATTTCTTTTATGCTTTTGTAAATCTTTCCAATGTTTTTTTGGGGTGGTTGTGAAACTTATTTTAAGTGCTGTTTCGTGCATAGTATCAGAAAGAGTTAGAACTGTCTCAGCTGAAGGAACAGATTGAGAAGGAAAAGGTATCTGGGTTCTCTTCTCTAATCCCTCTATATAACTTAATATTGTTCTTGGTAACCAATCCCTTTGGCAAAATTTCTCTTGCATTCAGCTAGCTTTGTATGCCTTACAAACCAAGGCAGGGGCAGAAATCAACAAAGCCAGAAAACTTATCTCTGAAAAGGATGCAGAGTTACATGTTGCTGAAGAGAGCCTTTCAGGGTTAAAGGAGGTATTACATCTGCCTTTCTTTTGGACTTTTATTTTAGTAATGCACTAAGGAAATATTAATTAGTGCATTTGTCTATAGATAAAACACTTGATTTATATACATGCTGATGGCACTATGTGCCCCGATGCTTCCAGGTTTGGATTGAGTTCTTTGGTGATGGTGAAAATGTGGAGGTGGCTGGCAGCTTCAATGGTTGGCATCACAGAACTAAAATGGATCCTCAACAGTCAACAAGTGTCATTGACTCCACTGCATCAAGGTTCTAAATATTTTATGACATGGGATTCATGTCTTATTCTAAGGGTTTTAGGTTGTGTTTGACTAATTACCAACACACCTATCTGATTATATGTTTCTTTCCATTGTTTGATTCCCATTTTTAATTAGATAACCATTTGCACAAGTTGTCACATTTACTTCTAGATTTAAGAGTTAAGAGTTGAGATTATTGCTTGTTGATTCCATGGGCCCAAATGTGGTTGGTCCTAATCTTAGTACCGATAGAAATTAGGCAACTGGTTAACCATAGTCCATCTAGACAAAGCCTTACGTATAGGTATGAGGATGAAAGTATAATTTCATTGAGTTGAAATTGAGTATAACGTTTGCCAATGCCTTTGGGATGCAGAGCAAACACACCTCTTTGCATATCATAAAACATTACCAACATAACAACATTAGACTTGTATTTGTACCAGTTTACCTGTCTTAAAGATAATGGTGACACCAGCTGATCATTCTAATATGTCCAGGAGATCTAGACTTTGGTCAACAGTGCTGTGGCTTTATCCTGGTGTATATGAGGTGCGTGTATCTCCTGCCTATTAGGTTAAGATATTGGTATCTTTTGTATTCAGAACTGGATATAATTAATAGGTTCAATGATGGTATTCGCACTATCCATCACTTTGGGTCTTCCTGTTGGCTTTCTTTTGTTCTTTCTATGGGTCTCCAGTCTTTATGCTATTTTCTTCTGTGCGCCTGCAGTTGGAATAGGTTTAGATGTTTGTTAATTATTTGCTCACCTGTTGAGGTGAAGAGCATCGATGGCTTAAAGCTTTAGCAAGTGTTGGTTGCAGATAAAATTTATTGTTGATGGCCACTGGAGGATAGATCCTCGAAGGGAGTCAGTTACAAGAGGTCATATATGCAACAACATACTAAGAGTAGATAGATAGATGGATAATATATGGCTCTTGTCTCAGAACTGCTCGTTGGATAAAAAAGGTAATATCATCATCGCCATCTTGACTTCTCTCAAAGAAACACTAGTGGATCCAGAGACTTTCTTTCGAGAGGGGGTGAAACTTTTAATGAATAAAACTGGAGGGTTTAAAATCCATTTTAGCATTATCTACAATGGAACTCGTCTAATTTTTACAAAAGACGGTGAGATTCATGGGGAGGCAAACACTCCTTATTGCCCCCAGTATCCATCATTGCTCTCAAATGCAATCGAAATATTGATTATTGGCATCAAAATCTAGGAATTGAGTCGTAGGTTTCAAATGTCAATCAAAGATCCCAAATCTGTACTACATTTTAATTGATGTAGACGTAGGGTTAGTGAATTATCGGAACTGATATTGAAACTGTTTATGACAATTGACACTGGTTGAATGTCTCTTTCACATGAACTACAGTTTTTCGCTCTTGCATTATCTACACTTATAGACTATAAGGAATGATCTTGATCTCAATTTTTTTCTCTAATTTTGCACTGGAATGGTGTCTTGGCTTAGTTGTGGATAATTACGACGGATGGAATTCTGCACCCAAGACAGTTCCAGCCCTATATGGTGTTGGTTGAGATGATCGATGTACCCACCTCCCCATAATCCAATTTACTCCAAGGTCGCGTGCTAAAACACTTGGTCTGATTAACATATTTGTTGCGGATTGTTTTAGGCTGGAAAAGAGCGCGATGGTTGACTTCTGGGAATTTTCTGCCTGATGCCATTTGATGAATGAGTCACGTTGGACGGCTTTATAGGCGCAGGCGAACATGGAAGCATGCAAGAGTGCGTGTAATCTAGCTGTGGATGCGTTCTGGCCTTCTGGTACTATCTTGTTTGTGTGCGCATAGAGTTTAGGCTTGTGAGATGGAGATCATGGAATTATGCAAGACTGTACAGGTAGCTAGAAAATAGAATGGTAGTTCCCTCTGTTTTTGCTTGTTTATTCTTTTTCGGTATCATTATTCGTATCAAAACGTCTACCACCTATTGTTTCCGAATAGTTTCAAGCGGCATTCCTGCTGGTTTCCCGCTGAATAAAAAATTATACTGACCCGTCACCCTGACGCCACCTAAATCCGAGTCCTCTTGAAAAAATTAATCAATAAAATTTATAAGAAATTTTACTATTAATCAATTATGAAAATGAAAAATTACTGTTCCTAGTTAAAAAAAGGAAAATCACAGGAAAAGGGCATTATTCTGGCTACAGGTGAAGTATGGAGCCCAAAAAAGTTTGGGTAGATGTTACAAGGCCCAAGGCCCATTAAGAAAGTGCTGCGCTGAGGACTCACGAGCGTCGGAGCGTGTTGAAACCACGTGGAAGGTTGGAAAGGTATAATTTTGCTTGTAGGCGTGTCTCTTTCCTCACCGTTCCACCCTCGTCTTCCTCTATCGCGAGCTTTTTCACCACCTCTCGCACACTCATTGAACAGTCCTCAGCTGAGCTTGGCAACCACCATCACATATAATCTCTTTTGCCTCATTCTTTGTTCACTCATGGCGATGCTTAGTGCCTCCGCTGCTTGTATTAATCCAAGAATCCCACATTCTCTGTTTTCATCATCATTTCTCAAGGTGCCATCTCAATCCAATTGCCCCTTGACATTAGCTCTTGCCACTGCAAGAACAAGGCGACCTTCTCTACGCAGCAAGTGTTTTGTGGTAAAGGAGGAATTTCCCGAACCTATTTCTCAAATCAATGATGAAGTGGATCTGAGGCAGAACAGCGAAACTTTCCTCTACTCTCTCTCCCCCTTGCCATTGTTGTATGCAGCTGCACTTCTGCCTGGAGGTATTTTGATTGTCTATTATTACGTAAAATTTAAGTTTATCCGATGCCTTCTTGGTTCAGTTTGGCTAAGAATCCCAATATTTTAGTTGTCCAAAATGTGGCGGTCGATTAAATTCAAGGCAAAGATGAGAGAGTACAGTATGAATATTACTTTGTTATGATAACAGATGGGGCCGTGCGATCTGTATTTGGGCCTTTTGTTGAGCTTGTCAAATCATGGAATCTCCCAGATTGGCTTGTGCATTGGGGTCACCCTGGCAACATGGTATTTCTATATACTCTTTTTTTTCCTGCCAAACTCTTAACTATTGTAGAAACCTATAGAGCTTTCCGATGACCCCAGATTTCACAACAATCTTTTCCACTCTTAATTCACTTGCAGGCAGTTGTGCTCTTTGCCATGGGTGGCTATGGAACTTATCTAGGCTTCCGTATACGTTACTCTGATGATGTGGTAAGATATCTCACGCCATTTTCACCACTTGTGAATTCTGATTACCGCTATTGTTTTCATATAATCCCAGTTATCTTGAACCACTTAGTTTTTATTTTCTTGAATAATTTCAGGAGAAGAAGGCTAACGCCAAGGACTTACACCCAAAGCTTTTGGGTGGTATGTTTTTCTTCTTTGCGCTGGGAGCTACTGGTGGAATAACATCTCTACTAACGTCAGATAAACCCATTTTTGAGAGGTGACCAGCAAATATTTTTCTGACTTTTGTTGTCATGGTTGATATTTATTGATTGTTCCTTCTTTTTTTTTCTGGATCTGATATGTTATTGATTGTTCAAAGTGCCCTCTTCTTCTGTGTGCGCGCTTAAAATATTACGCCATCTCATAAAGTAGTTTTCTTCTTCTGCATGCAGTCCTCACGCAGTTACAGGCGTCATTGGCCTTGCTCTGTTGACAATACAAACCGTGTTGCCCTCACTATTTGAGGTAATTTCCATCTTATAATATTGCTGTTACCATTTCCAAGAACCAAAATGATCTTATACATACGCCCAGAACGTACGTGAGCGCAACTAACGTGCATATCAAACATGCAGGGGAATCCTGGACTAAGGAGTGTTCACGGTATCTTGGGTAGTGGTATCATGACGCTGTTTCTTATCCATGCTGCCCTCGGACTTCAATTAGGTCTCAGTTACTGACTGAAACACCCATTGATCCTGCATTCCTATTCTCAGCGATTATTCGTTTTACTTGCAATATGGTGTACATTCTTTCCTGGACGTTGTTCTTAACTTGAATCTGAAATGAGAACCTCTAAAGTTGCTCATCTTCATATGATGATAATAAATCACAATTCAAGCGGTTTCCCATTATTGAGGCACACTGATGACAATGTATCTGTGGTTGAATTAGATTCCGATCACAATTACTGAGTTCTCGGGTCAATTCATAATTGAGAATCCATTCCTCTGTTCTTTTTCATGTCGCGTTTAACTATCTATTGTGCATGGTATAGGAAATGGCGGGTCATTTGATAATTAAGTAATTAACATCAGCAATGCTGCAGATATATAATTAGTGTATAATAATAATAATAATAATTTCGGTGCAAGTCTCGATTATCTTTAAAGCTTGCGTTCCGCTAGTCTTGCATATTAGCGAACCAATGATTTGGAACGGTGGTAGCGGCCGAAAGTAATCTAATGAGAATTTTATTGATTGGACTTGCATTTATGTTTTACTCTTAAGTCAAATACTAATAATAATAATAATAATGGGTGTCTTTGGATTAGTGTCGGAAACCACTTATTATGTGATTTATTATCTACAATGTAAACATATAAGTTTTTTCTCTATGAATATGATTTTGTAATATTATATTTTCATATGTTTGGATTAATTTATTTTAAATAATTTTACAGAATTACATGCAAATATATAAGATAAATTTTATCTTAATTTATATAAAAGTGATTTAAAAATTAAGAATGAGACACAAAAAGGAGGAGAGCAGCACGGGTAATGAGCGAGTCACGCGTCGGTTTTCTCTCTCTTCCAAATCTAAAGGTATATATATAATTACGCGCAAAACTATAACCCCTCCCTCTCGTTCCAATTCCTCAGTTTCGCAATCCTCCGTCTCGATCAAAATTACTTGGTACGTACCCCCTTTCTCTCTCCATACAACTCTAGCTTCTTAATTAATTCATTCTATTTAGATCCAAAAGGCACTGTGCTATTGCATCGTTGTCCTGATATTGTGTAAATAGATCTCCATTATCTCTTCTCTGTAGAATCCAAGTGTAGCATTTTTCTTCGATTCTTTCGAAATTTTCTTTTCTCTTGTTCTCATTTATCTGATATTTTTTTATTTAGATCTCCGTTATATCTTGTCCGTAACATCCAAGTCTAGCATTTTTTTGCTTCTTTTGAAATATTCCCTCCTTCCTGTTCTTATTTTATCTGCATTTTGTGAGTTTTCCATGCGACTTACCATTATCGATGTCCTTTTCAACATGCTCTGCTTTTTGTCAATTCTAGATCTGTTTTTATAACAGATCCATTGTGCTGCTTAGATTTCCTATGGTAGTAGTTATTTGCATCATATAGAGCTGGCTTACATATTATATTTGTGTTGTTTGTGAATATCACAATTTTATATTGATTGTTTTTAAATAGTAAAATAACCTCAGAAAATGACACCTTTAAGCCTTGATGATGGTTGCATGGCCACAATTCATAATTACAAACGGTATGAAGTAAAATTTATATCAAATGGTTATTTCTTCCATTTCTATTTCATATTAATCATAAATATTTCAAAAATCTTTTGTTTCTATTTTTTATTGATAAAATTAGGGCTACTTAAACTTATCTATAGTATACACACATTTATAAATAGATAACTGTCCAATGTTACAAGCGGGTTTTTAGATTTGCCGCATGTAACGCTGGTCATAATATTTTTTATGTTTATTTTAAATTCAAGTTTGCTTGATTTTATTTCGGTATAAAGTCAGTTTTTATGGCCTTTGATTATAAAATTGGTTATAGTTGAAGCTATTTCTTCTGTGATTATGTGATATTTTAATATTCCGTGTTTTGTTTTACCAATCGATATTATTATGTTAGGTAGCCACAACTAGATCTAGGAAATTAACTAACATAAATCATGTTCCCTTTCTTTTATCTTTTAATTGAAACAGAAAACTCAAAGATGGATACATTCTTTTTCACCTCTGAATTTGTAAATGAAGCCTAAAGATGTATACCTAACAATTGAATTATCATGTTAGGTAACTTTAACTAGATCATGCATAGACGACTAACTAGCATAAATTATATTCCCTTTCTTTTGTCTTTTAATTAAAACGGAACACTTAAATATGTGTACGTTCCTTTTCACCTCTGAATTTGTAAATGGAGGCCAAAGATGGATACCTAACAATCGAATTATCATGTTAGGTAGCCATAACTAGATCATGCATAGGTGACTAACTAACATAAATTTTGTTCCCTTTCATTTGTCTTTTAATCGAAATAGAAAACTCAAAGATGGATATGTTCCTTTTCACCTCTGGATCTGTAAATGGAGGCCAAAGATGGATATCTAACAATCGAATTATTATGTTAGGTAGCCATAACTAGATCATGCATAGGTGACTAACAAATTATATTCCCTTTCTTTTGTCTTTTTATTGAAACAGAACACTCAAATATGGATACATTCCTTTTTACCTTTAAATATGTAAATGAAGGCCAAAGATGGATACCTGACAATCGAATTATCATGTTAGGTAACCATAACTAGATCATGTATATGCAACTAACTAATTCGTTTGTCTTTTAATTGAAACAGAACACTCAGATATAGATATATTCCTTTTCACTTCAGAATCTTTAAACGAAGGCCAAAGATGGATACCTAACAATCGAATTATTATGTTAGGTAGCCATAACTAAATCATGCATATGCAACTAACTAATTCGTTTGTCTTTTAATTGAAACAGAACACTCAAATATAGATACGTTCCTTTTCACCTTTGAATCTTTAAATGAAGGATAAAGATTGATACCTAACAATCGAATTATCATTTTAAGTAACCATAACTAGATCATGCATAGGTGACTAATTAATATAAATTATGTTTCCTTTCTTTTATCTTTTAATTGAAACAGAACGCTCAAAGATGGATACGTTCCTTTTCACATCTGAATCTGTAAATGAAGGCCACCCTGACAAGATCTGCGATCAGGTTTCAGACGCCATCCTAGATGCTTGCCTGGAGCAAGACCCAGAGAGCAAAGTTGCGTGTGAGACCTGTACCAAAACCAACATGGTAATGGTGTTTGGTGAGATTACAACCAAGGCCACAGTGGACTACGAGAAAATAGTTCGTGACACTTGCAGAGGAATTGGATTTGTATCGGCCGAAGTTGGTCTTGACGCTGATAAGTGCAAAGTTCTTGTCAACATTGAGCAGCAAAGCCCTGATATAGCTCAAGGAGTTCA
>JANTPZ010142859.1:0-11109 GCA_025593235.1 Vachellia pachyceras
GACTGGACATAGGTCAAGGAGACCGAACCAGGATAAATCTTTGTGTTCATCTTCCTTCTTCACTCTCGGTGACTTTGTTCTTATCTTTGTGTTTTAAATCTGTAATTTTTTATATAAGACCAATTCACCCCCCCTCTTGGTTAAATCCTGTTCTAACAATGTTAAAAGATAAACTTGAATGAGCAGCAATTTTTTGGAATTGGTCACACATGGAAGATGTAACATCTCTAAATAAAACAACCAACCATCCGAAAATTTGCGGCGCACATAGAATAAACCGATACTAAATTTGCAATGGTTATAAAATAATCGCTACAAATGCATGACATAACAGAGGGAGTTACGAACATGTTGTAGCGGCCCATATAACCGCAACTAATCTGGCATAAACCGCTACTAAGTAAAATATTAATTCCCGCCCGAAAATTTTCCCTCCAAACATTTGCAGCAGTTACATAATCGCTACTAAATAAAATAATAATTCCTGCTCTTTTTTTCGAGAGTCAAAAATTCACTCCAAATTTTTTTGCAGCGGTTTCATCAATCGCTACTAATTTGAAATTGTAGTTCGCGCCTCTTTTTTTGCAGCGATTTGATTTAGCAGCGGTTTAAGTCACGCAATTTTGCAATGGTTGTATTTGCAGCATTTTAGGTGACGGTTTTTTCAAATTTGCAGCGGTTTCTGAACCGCTGTGAATATGTTGAACATTAAAAAAAATAAAAAAAATTACACACTTGATTTATTTATTCATCTTCATTAGCTCTAACAAGGTGTAAATCTTCATCTCCTTCGGGTAAGAAGTTTTGAAAATTAGTATGCTGGAATGGCTCCGCCTCATGTGTCAACTATTCATTACTATTACCCATGTCATAAACATCTCTGGTTTTAAGATGAACAACCATACTCCAATCTTTATTTTTCTGATCTTCGACATAATAAACTTGATGTGCCTCGGATGCTAGAATATATGGCTCATCGTCTGGAGAGTCGCCCGTGTGAATAAGCCTTGAGAAATTCACAGATGTGATGCCCAACTCATCTGTGGTTATTCTAGGAGAAGTTGTCTAGAAATCTGATTTTTGGAAGGCTTAATTTGGAGTTTGTCAACGGTCCCAAATTTGCAGCGGTTATAAATCGATGCAAAAAACACTACAAAATGCATAACCGTTGAACTTTGCAGCGATTCTAAATCGTTGATAATCAGTTGACCGTTGGCAATTGTAGCGGTTCTATAACCGCTACAAAAAGAGGCAAATTTTCAAATTTCAAATTAGCAGCGGTTCATAATCGCTGCTAAAGCAGAGGGAAATTTTTTTAAAAATTTTAAATTAGCAGCGATTCATAACCGCTGCTAAAATAGAAGGAAATTTTTTTAAAATTTCAAATTTGTTAATAATTAATTCAATTTTTTTCAAAAATTAATAATAATTATTCAAAACTTAAATAATAGTAAAATTTAACAATTAATAATAATTATTAAAAATTTAAATAATAATTAATTCATTTATTTTACTTTAAGTAAAGTGAATCAAATTTTAAAACAAATCATTTAATTTTTGAATAAAAAAGTACTTAACTTTAACTTGTAAAATTATTTGTTAATTAAATATTTATTTTATTTAATGATTTGTAAAATTATTTAACTTTAATTTGTAAAATTATAATATTAATAAAATTTAAAATATCAATTAAATAATATTCAATAATAAGACAAAATTTTAAATAAATAAACAAAAAATGTATAAAAATAAAAAAGAATACAGAAATCAACTGTCCGTTGGGGGGTTGGGGATCTTCGAGCTGGGGAGGATGGGGGTGGTGGAAGTATTGGGGGTGGGGTCCCATGGCCGGCAGAGGAGGTAGCTTAGGTGGAGCAGAGCCAGGGAAGGCAACCTGGAATGCCATCTGCAGCATGACATTCGCAGCTTGCCTCCACATCTCCATCTGAGACTGCATCTCGGAGCGAACTCGGGTCTCTACCTCCTGCACCTATGACGTGAACTACTGCAACTGCTCCTTCTGCTGCTAAATCTTCTCCTGCTGCTGCTACAACTGCGCTATGCCGTCGAGGTCCAGATGTAGTCGCCTGGGACGCAGTAGCAGAGGAGGAAGTCCCAGCCTCATATCGAGCCCCACAGATAATGGTTCGGGTGGCCCTAAACCCGAACCCTGGGAGTCAGCCAGGGTGCCTGCCCCTCCATGGCCACCCTCAGCGAGGCTGTGGGGTCAACAGCTGACCCCTGAGACTCCCTCAACTCAGTGTCTGTACACTGAATACGACTCTGTACTCAACAAAATTAATGTAATGTAAAAATTAATTACAAATAAAATTATTTACGGTTTACAAATTAAGTATACGATTTAAAAATTAATTATCAAATAACTAAATAATTATAAAATTACTAATTTCAAAATTATAAAAAACTACATATTTAAAAATTAATTATAAATTTAAAAATACTTACAATGATCTCCTCGGTCTCCTACGTCAGGGGAGATCCATCTGTGTGTCTGTGTGTGGCCACAAACATCTCCCCGTAGGTCGCCCTCTGGCCCTCCCTCTGTACCACCTCATCCAGCTCCGAGTATGCCATGGAGAACGACTTCGATCCTGCCATATGGTGAATCAGCCTGCTGCTCTGGCGACCTCCTGAACTGGACAAATCTGGCCCAGTCTGCTGTATCAACAGTGTCTGGGATGTCCGCCTCCAGCTCCTGGAGCGTCCTTGTCCCATCCCCCTCCTTTTGGTGGTACAGGCGACTCTGCCTGTTATTCCACCCTTCCCCCATCTTCGAGATGGCGAAGTCCCTGTTTGCATCTCGAAAAACAAATTTGCCCTGCAACATATTTCAAAATTCAAGTTAGTAAACTATTTATTTAGAAATGATTACAACACTTTAAATAATTTAAATTTTACCTTCACTTTCTCCCACACAACGTTCTTCAAACTCTGCTGGATCCTCTTCCAGGTCTCAACGCTGATGTCAAACTGCAAGAAGTTGCCGCCCTACTCCGTCAGGTAGCGGTTGAAGAGCTGACCGCCCTTCCACCACGGCTGCCGGGTGATGTCGTCCCACTGCACGACGACCCTCTCCCCACTAGGGAGTTGGTGTACATCCCTCAGTGTGAGCTTCTTCGTAACCGTCGCCCCTGTTGGATCTGAAAATTGAATTCATACAATTATTTCATAAAAATAATTATTTATTAATAAATAAATTAAATAAAATAATTATTTATTAATAAACAAATTAAATAAACCATTTTAATTAAAAATTTATTAATTGTTTACTTACCTTGAACGTCGACCTCAAACCCAGTGGATTGACCAGTAGAAGGGCGCCAGAATCCTTGGTCTCTCTCGATGTCTTGGTCCTCAAACATCTCAGCCTCTTAGACTGAGATGTTGATATCGCCGACGTTGAAGTCATCGACGCTCAACATAATGTCCCCGGCCTCCTCCTGACCATCTCCACCCTCTGGGAACATAGGCTCCTTTCCATGCCTCGGACTGCGCTCCTGATCAACCATCTAAAAAATTAATTAAAATAAAATAAATAAAAAATTTAAAAATAAATCTAAATATCTAAAAAATAAAAATATAAATAAAAAATTAAATAAAATTAAATACATAAAAGAATTAAAAGTAACCTTAACAAAAAAGCTGAGTATCTAAAAAATTTTAGGAAACTCTAAAATTTGCTCTGTGATGTGACGTTTCCAAAAGCCGAAAGTGATGAAGTGAGGGGGAGGGGGTTTATATGTCTTTGATTTAGTAGCGGTTTTATAAAAACAGCTACCTAAACCACTGCAAAATTAACACGCCTACTCGGGAATGGCGCCATTTAGTAGCAGTTTGTCTGAACCGCTGCTAACTGAGCGACTCTTCATTTTTGCAGCGGTTATTTTTGAAGAAACCGCTACAAATTGTGTTATAAATCAATAGCGGTTATGAAAACCGCTACAAATGTCGTTACCACTTACGACCTTTCGTTTCTATAGCGGTCAGCCTTTATTAAAACCGCTGCAAAGGTGCAAAATAACCGCAACAATTTTTTTTTTTGTAGCGGTTTGAAACTGCTACTAAATTCATTCACAGATTTTCGTCACAAATTCGTAGCGCTTTGACCAAAACCGCTACAAAGTTCATGATTTAGTAGCGGTTTTGATACCAAAAGCATTGCCACCCCACAACCATGAAAACTTGTTGCCCCTCGCACTCGCCTGAAGCAAGAACTGATGCCTCGTTTCCTGCACGTCTCCAGCACGCTGAGATGCAGAAGCACCCAAGCTTATAGGTCCCAGCCACACCCACACTTCTCTCAGTTATTTCAGATACGTAAACAATTTCCTTTTCCCAAATTTCGCTCGGCCACTGACCTGACGACATCCTTTGAAATCCCTAACCCTAACCTTAACCCATAGTCCCACAGCCACTCTCGATCTTTCGTTCGGCCACTCCGTCTGGTCTCCGTCTGTGTTGCTGTCAAGTTCATGACTTGTGAGTTGCATCTTCTTCTTCATCTCTGTTTGAAGATTTAGCGATGAAGCTTTCTCTGTTCCTCCATCTTTGTTCATGAATCGTGGGTCGTCAACTCATCATCTTCGTCTTCATAGGTCAGGTAACTCCATCTCTATTCACTCCATTACTGAAAAATTAATTCTGAGCTGTGGATATATAGAGATGGAAAGTCCGCTGGGTGTCAATGAGATTTTATTTTGTCAGCATTTTGTTTTCTAAGGCCCTTATTAAATGAACTTCAAAATTCAAAGCAAATCATCTGTTCTCATATATCTAAAGACCAAATCGTGTATATCAATTATATTTAGGGATATTTGTTCATCAATGGCATAATGAAGATGTTCAAAATTTTGAATTCATCAATGGCATAATAACCCTGGCACTCAGCCAAAAGGTCTGCTGTATCGCTAAACATGAGATATATTTAGCTATCTTAAACCGTCAAGATTGTCAGGCATTTTTTCTGGTGCATCTTGTAAACTTTGGGATCTTTGTATTAGATCATAAATAATATATCTCATACCCTATCCCCAAGGAAAAAAGAAAAAAGTCTCACCCTGTTGAAACTTCTTTGTTATGATGTAAAGCAATTCAAGCAATTCTTTGAATTGGATTGGATCATCCATTTGAAATGGGTGTGTGTGTGTGGGGCGAGTATAGGTGCAACTTAAACTTGTGAATATGTGCGTGTGTAAATGTGTGTATTTATGTTTTCAAGTATATTGAATTTCTTACTGCTAAGGAGTGTGACTCTTTATCCACTTTTGATAAACTTTGTTTCTTATTAACACAGATATCAAAATTAAAAGTGACTAACATTCCTGATGTTGACTTGTCAAACTATGGGGTTACAAGGTATGGAAGCTTCAGTGTGGAGGTGATAGACCTAGTTCCTGACTATTTGGAGCTATTGGAGGTGAATGTATCCTTTGAACCTTTAACAGAAAATATTCATTTTCCTTGTTATATTTAACAGAATGATTAATGTAAATTGGATCCAAGCATTGGTAATTTTTTTGGCAGTTTGTATTCTATTTCCAGCTCATTAAAAGTCTTCTTTCACGGCCAGATTTTAGGTATCTTCTTATTCTTAAGAGATTTAATAGTGTTGACTTTATCAAGTTGGTTTTCAGTTTTTATTTTCTCCTTACAGTTTATATGGTGTTGCCTGATGCATTTTTTTCTGGTCCTCTAAAATGTTTACTCGTTCCCCCTTAACACGAAGTCAATATAGTAGATCCCTCAAATGATTTTTTGTAATTATTCTTCTTAAATGATTGGGCATATCCTCATGATTTTGGTGTATTATGTTTTGGAGGTATAAACTGTTTACATTCTTGAACTCTATTTTATGCAACCCGTTTTTTTATCTTGTAGGTTTATATTTGATGCAATGCATGCAATTACTAGTGCTTATGCAAAGCTTATATTCGTTGATAAACTAGGTGCAGGTCCGGTATATTACTCTTCTGATTTTTTTTGGAGTTGGTTTAATGTTGTGTTAATTAAAGATGTTGATATTAAATGTTAAGTTTTCGGTGTAGGAATCTATTTTAAATGTGGTGTCATTGGAAGATTTTGGATGTGGTCATCCAGATCTAATCTTACGTGAGCGCTTTTCTTATATGTTGATATTATATGTTAATGCTAAAAGCTAATGGGAAAATTTTCAATTAATTTATTAATATGAACCACTAACTTTTTTTATGTTGTTTATCTGTTAATGGGTGAGTAAGCCACTGAAAAGGGGCCTTCTTTTAGTTCATAGGCCTTCTTTTATTAACAGTATACAACTTTTATCTCAGCAAAGTTATGCAGCACTGACTTAGTATGAAACTAGGATAAAAAACCTATGCCCCGTTTGGTACGCGGAATTGATTTTGATGGAATTGGAAGTGGAACTAGAAGTGGAAGTGGAAATGGAAGTGGAAGTAGAAGTGGAAGTGAGATTAAAAGTTTGTTTGGTATGCTGGAAGAAGTGAGGTATTATTTTAATGTAATATTTATATTTATAATGTAAAAAGACTAAAATATCCTTCTAAACAAATAATCATAAAAAAAAGATGAGAGATCTCACCCCTCGTCTTTTCGGTGTGGCCGTCTTGGCTTCAGATGCTGCCCCCTTCGCCGCCACCGCCGCCGCCGCCTCCAATGCTTTGCTATATGCTCTGAAAAAACCAGCACCAGCACCAGTGACGCGTCGGGGGGAGTTTGGCCTCTTGGGTTCCCCCGGAGATCTCACCACGAGCACCATCAGTCCATGCACAGTCGCCGTCGGCCACCATCGGTCCAGTCACCAGCACATTCACCGTCAGCCCTGCTTATAGATCCGAAGCCACACTCATCGATCAGATTTGAAGTCTTCAACCACATCGACATCTGAGAAGCTTCAATAATGCTCATCGATCTCAGATCAGCCTTCAACCACGCTCATAGTTATGGGGAAGGGAAGGATGGAGGAGGAGGAGGAGACGGTGGCTTGGTGCCGTCGCAAGCTGAGACAGAGGTCATCGCCGTCGCTGAGGGTAAAAATGGCAATAGAGGAGGGAAATAGGGTTGGAACTCGGTTCCATGGCTAGGAGGCTGGAACCGAGTTCCAACCTTTTTGTTGGAACTGGGTTCCACCGGGAACCCAGTTCCAATGCACCAAACGCGCACACACGGGGAATCCGTTTCCACTTCCAGTTCTCAGGCGCCAGTTCCAGCGTACCAAACAGAGTGTAAGTAATTAGATACAGAATCAACAATTGAACTCTAAAGAGAATGTGATTTATATTTTCTGATGTTAGCAATTTGATCATAATGATGAAATAGCTGAAATCATGACTTTGTACTTTCATTTTCAAGTTTTCTCAAATTTTTTTCCCTTATCTTTTAAGCTTGTAAGTTCCTTTTCTGATAGTGGATGGATAATGTTGATTTCTCACTAATTATATGTATATTTAACTGAACATAAGTTCTAACACCTGTATTGCATAATGTCCAGGTACTAGTTACAACATTTAAGATAGTTCTGAGATGAACAAAAAGGGCTGAGTGTTGAAGGAACTTTAGCAGGGATGTTATCATCTATAGTTCTCACCTTTCTCAGTTGTCTCTTGAGTAAGGTATTTCACAAATTTTAGATCATCTTCCTTCTGGATTTCTAGTTGCTTGAGTAGGACCACTTAACTAACCCTATTTGGCCAAAATGAAACAGAATGATAATAAGCAACAAATAATGGGAAAAGCAAGTCTGAATAGTTGGTGTTTTCCAACAATGTATATTATTTAATATTTGAATGCATTCTTGATCATTTGTGAACTTGTTACAGTTTTATAGTTCTAATTAAATTTATATGCTGATTCTAAAGAGATTGCATATGCTGAGGAGGAAGGAGAGATTGGCACTTATAGCTTGCTATTTGGAAGAAGGCCTACTGATTTAAATGTTGGGATAGTTCCAACGAAATGAAAACATATAGGAAGAGAGTTGAAATCCCTTTCATGGTTATTGGGACAATGCAGGCTCAAACTAAGATAGATGCTTCAACTGGCGACACTAGTTCCTTTCAGGATGACCAAAGTACTTTACATGGTGGACCACTAGTTCTCTGTTTCTTAACTTTTATATGTATTTTTTTAATTAAGACTTTTATTAGACATTAGAATGTATGCTTATGGTTAAAGAGACTATGTACTTGATATTATTATTTAAAATTGGATTATTTGGTCAATTGTGTGATTAAAGAGGATTTGTTTATAAAATATTTTTGTAAATGCGTAATTGATTCATATCTAAAATCAGCGGTGGATTCAGCAATAAAATTGCCAAATATAGTGATCCTAAACACATAATTGCCCATTTAGCGACGGAATATAACGCATTTAGCAACGGAAAAGTAAGGCATAATATTCTAATTAGCGATGGAATTAGCAAGGGAAAAAGGAAATTTAGTGATAGAAAAGTAAGGCATAATATTCTAATTAGCGATGGAATTAGCGAGGGAAAAGGGAAATTTAGCGACGGAAAATTCTGTTACTAATTTTAAAAATTCCATCGCTAATTTAGCGAGGGAAAATTCTATCGCTAATTTAGCGAGGGAATATGCCGTTGCTAATTCTATCGCTAAATTTAGCGACCCTCATTTTAGCGATAGATTTAGCAACGGACTTTTTCCGTCGCTAAATCTGATTTTTCATCGCTAAAGCTGATTTTTCTAGTAGTGTTGGTAGTCTATTAGCCCATCCTTTAAGGCGTATTTGGATTAACTTTTTAAGTGATTTTACGTAATTTAAAGTAAGTATGTGAGATAAGCTTTATTTCGATTCACATAAAAAAAATTTTAATTGATTTTGGGATTTTAATATTAGTAGTTTAAGTGTGGGAATAATTGACAAAAAAAAATATTGGAACATAACTTTGGTCGATGAAAGCAGGAGTTTAGCTAACGAGATATTAGTAGCTAATGATTGTGTATAGATCGAACATATGTGTATCTATTCATTTTGTAGAATAAATTAAGGCGTGCTTTTTCTAAAATATTTTTATTTTAAAAATAAAAAAATTGTTTGATAATTTATTTTTGTATATATGCTTTTGAAACAAAAACAAAAACATGTTTTTACAAACTATACAATTTTTAGTTGTTTTTTATGCATTTATTAGTTTATGTCTAAGAAAACTGAGCAACTCTTTCTTCTGTGCTAGAGGACTTCTATTCACTTCAATATCTCCGTTTTTAACATAGTGAAGGGCTAAATATAACCTAAAATTTTTTACGAATAAACACTAGTTGTACGGAAGTTATCAGTAAGCCATTTTCGCCCATGCCATTAAAAATGTTAATGGTGATCGTTAAAGTTGACTAACTTTTCTGTTAAAGCAGTGAAAGCCAACGTTAACATTTTTAACAGTAAGGTTAAAAATTCCCCCATTTTAAAGCTTCCGGATCCAAAATGGCCCCTCAATAACTTTCGTGTGACCAGTATTCATTCACAAAAACTTTCAGGTTATTTTTACTCATTTACCCGTTTTTAATATATTTATTTTTCAATGAATGTTTTATAACAATCATTCGAATAGACTTTTTTTTGTTTTTGTTATTTTCAAGACATTTGAAAATAATGTGTTTTGGAAAATAAAAAAAAAGTTAAATCTGTTTTGAAAACATTAGTTTACTAAATAAATAAATACATTAGTTTTAATGGTGATCGTTAAAGTTGACTAACTTTTCTGTTAAAGCACTGATAGCCAACGTTAATATTTTTAACAGTAAATAAGCTTTAAAAATTCCCCCATTTTAAAGCTTCCGGGTCCAAAATAGCCTTTCAATAACTTCCGTGTGACTATTATTCATTCACAAAAACTTTGATGCGACCCAGCATGATGTATCAAATTCAAAGGACCCTTTACAAATTTCAAGTGGTCCAATTAAAAGAGCTAAAAGCGTCACTAATCTCATTTGGGCCAACAATGGAGTTGCAAATCAAGTTTTGGGCTTAGAATAACTAAAGAACTTGGGCCAAGTACTTCACATGGGAGAACTCATTTGGGCCTAAATAAGCACATTTTGGGCTTTAAAAGATGATCATATTTTATGGTTTTTATTTGCACGAAAATTACTTGCTAGTTGGCAAATTTAACTTTTGAGTTTCCTTTGTTAAGAGTTTCCTTTTTTGCATTTACTGCAAATTAAGTAACTTTTGAGTTTCCTGTTTTAAGAGTTTCCTTATTTGCAATTACTGCAAATTAGGGAACTTTTTAGTTTCCTTTTCTTAAGAGTTTCCTTCTTTGCATTTCTGTAAATTTGGTAACATTTGACTTCCATTTTTTAATTAGACTTTAATATTTGCAATTAATGCAAATTAGGTCAGATTTGTGAGTTTCATCTAAATACTTTGTAACGCCTCTTTTGATGGCAGACTTGGATTTTGAATGAAAGTTTGCATCTTTATGCATTTTGAGAGGATTCTCTCTAGGGTTCTTTTCAGAACTAACAGACTTATCAATGCTTGATCAACCTTGTGGCGTCTTCTAACACTTAGGGTCCTTGTTCTTCCTTGTTCAAGGGTTCAAGTGGATCGTTGACCTCTGTTTAGCTTTTTTGGGGTGCGTATATTTCAGATTGATTGTGGGTTCACGGAATCTTTCCCTAGTGGGTTCACACCAAACTTTCAGGTTATTTTTACTCATTTACCCTTTTTTAATATATTTATTTTTCAATGTAATGTTTTATAACAATCATTCGAATAGACTTTTTTTTGGTTTTTTGTTATTTTCAAGACAATTGAAAATAATGTGTTTTGGAAAATAAAAAAAAAGTTAAATCTGTTTTGAAAACATTAGTTCTGGTCGTCCAACTGCCAAATGATGGTCCTGCTAATAACTCAAACAAGGTGGTCTTTATTGACTCCGGTCTTCAGTTCCGGTTCAGTTTTGACCACCCAGTCCCACACCAACACTCGAAACATAAGTTTAACTCAGACCACAATAAAAAATCAGAAACAAAAGTTTATCGGAAGGTGTTAGTACCAATACACAACACTTTTTAACAGTAAAGCGTAATTACTGCAGAATACAATTCAATGTATAGTATTTTTTTTTTT
>JANTPZ010142862.1:0-17789 GCA_025593235.1 Vachellia pachyceras
ATTTAATTTTTCATCAAATTCTAGTTTAATCCCCTTACATTTAAAAAGTATACTTTTTTCCTTTATTACTATCATTATCTTCATTTAACAGAAAATACTCACCCAACAAATTTAAACCGTGTTTATGCAATTAATTGATGTGAAAGTATACTTAAATATTGATTTTAATATAATTGTTTTTATATTTAAAATTTAACCATATTAGTATTTAATTATAGAATTACCATTTAAATTTACTCAGTTAGCGTGTTTTCTGTTAAATAGCCAAATCCTTCCGCCGTCAATTTCTCCACCAACACTCTTCCCTTACAATCCCTCGCCATCATCGTCGCTGACTTCGCTGCTCTGCTCCACCACGACATCGATGAGTCCTACTCTCTCACAATCCCTGCGGTCGGACCTGCCAACCTCACTACCATATGGATGGCAAAATCTCCCTCTCCATTGTCAACAAAATCCTCATTTTCCATGAGTTCGACGGCGGTTGAAGAACGAAGGTTCGTCATTGAAGCCCACCGTTCGTTGGAGCCTACCGGTTTTTGTCATCCTCATCGCCTGTTGCTGTTGCCGTCGTGTTCTTCTAGGAGCCTACCGGTTGTCGTCTTCTAGGTTGTCACCGTCACAGATCTGACTCCATCGGAGGCGGTGCCGTTCATTATCGTCTTCAAGTTTGTTCTCTGTTCATTTTTTTCGCTCTTTGGTTTCATTTTCGCTCTCTGTTCTCTGTTCACCGCCGGTGCCATTCATCTCTGTTTGCCGCTGTGCCGTTCATCATCTTCTGCAACGGTTGAGGGCAAGATGCCAGAGATCGCCAGTTGCACTTCCATCGGCATCGGTTGAGGGCAACGACTCCGTCGCCACCGCCATCTGACTATGATTGAGATTGGGGCATAATAATCATATGTTTCAATTCCATGGAACTGATCTCAGTTCCCATGGGGGAGTTGAGAATTGCCATTTCTCACCTTTGATGGAAGTGGCTTCCCACTTACCAAACAAACCAAATTTTCACTTCCCACCTCAATTCCAATTTCATGGGCTCACTTCCATGATACCAAACACAGCATAAGTGAAGTAACCCTAATATTAATAAAATTATTTAAAATTATTTTTTACGTATTTAAGAATTAAACAAATTATACTTCCAGTCTTCACAAAACTTTATGATTTTTTTCAATTTCTTAAAATTTATAATGAATTATCTGAAATATGTAAAGCATAGTTTATAAGTATCTCATAAATGTCATAAAAGTTAGGGTTTATGGACAAAAATAATTTGATAGTTTTTACAAATGAGTATTGGGTGTAGAAGTTGTCGGGTCATTTTGAACTCGAAAGTTTTAAAATGGAGCATTTTCATCCAATCGTTAAAAAATATTAACGTTGATTAACTTATCCATTAAAAGTGTGATGACTAACGTTAATATTTTTAACGATAGAGACAAAATTGCCTCGTTTTAAAACTTCAAAGTCCAAAATGGTCCTGACAAGTTCCGCGTGTACATATCCCATTAAGAAAAACTTTCAGATTACTCTAAAAATTATAAATGTGCGCGCGCATATATAGATATATATATATGTATATTTCTATCTTTAAAATATAAAAATGTTATAGTAGAGAAACCACTTCAAATTTAGCAAAATTAAAAAATGCATAACTATTACTTGCCTTTAAAATAATTTTCTGAAGCATACATTTTTTAAATATTAAGAATATAATTTAAAAAAAGTGAAAGTTCTTGGATTTTAATTTTTAATAGGAGATATTCTGTAACCTATAATTTTCGTATAGTGCTTCCCAAGCATGCTTACATGTGTGTATAGTCGTAGGTCACCTCCTGTAACAGAAACTCAACGTCCTGCCGTCAGAAACTCAAAACGCAAAGTACACGCAAATAACCGTAGCTCCTCTCTAATTGGAGAGGCAAAACGCAGAGACGGACATTGTCGTCTACCTTAATTTGAGGAAAACTTCTATTCTTTATATATATATACACACACATAAAGGAGAACTTCTATTCTTCTTTAAACAAAAAGCCACTTTTTTTTTAATCTATTCCTCAACTGCCAACCTAACTATCTCTCTTTTTTTTTTCGAATTTTTAATTTTTAATTTTTTTCTTTTTTCTTTTTTCTTTTTAACAATTGGGTCCCTGTGCCTTATCCCCAATCCACTGTGTCCAGCATAATAATTGTGTCCCTGTGCCTTATCCCCATTACCGGCTAATTTTATGACAAAAAAAGTAACATTATTATTTATCATGCTCAATGTAAAAACTACTTAATAAAATTGATTATATTAAAGAAATTAGATAAATTTTAATAAATGTGACTTAATAATGCTCTTGTGTAATTTTTTATAAAAAGCGTGGCATTAAAAAGAATGCTTATGTAAAAAAAATGGGAGACTGATATATAGTTGGGAAATTTTTTTGATTGAAAAAATCCCACTCACTTTGAATGAGTTTTTGTATGAAAATATTTTTTTAAGAAAAGGGATAAAAAATATTTTTAATTTTTTTTAAAAAAGTAGAACCTTTGTGTGTGGTATTAATGAGCTTTCCTAAGTAGCAAATATTACTCACTTTACAAATAAAATATGGACCCATTCAAATTATTGTTGTATTTAATTATTTTTTTTGAGAGAGTATTAATATAGGAAATTTGAGAAAAATGATTAATACTTAAGACAAATTGGATTGAGAGAGTATCAAAATGAAAAATTTGAGGAAAACAATGGATATTTGAAACAAAATGGATTGAAGTTCCTCACAATGTGACCAGCTGGGTTGAAGTACTAATTAATACTAATTTTACGCATATACATATATAAAAATAACGTGGATTTCATTATAAGAAACAATGATATTATATTATATTTAACGGTTATAACATTTTTAAATGTTTATATATTCTTTTACAAATAAAAAACATATGACACTGAATGCACTTTTGATAAAAAATTCGTTTGTATTTTAGCTTTAACCTTATTTAAAAAAAAAGACACCAAATTATTTTATTTGTAAACCAACGTTAGCAATTCAGCTTCCATTTTTTTTTTTACGCCAAACCAAAATCAGAATACTATGCATGAATCCTGATTGATTGGTTAAAATTCAGGCAGAATTGTTACCCCAATCTGAGAGGTACTCTTACAATATAATTTCACTTTTGTTTTCATTTGAAATAAATATTGGCTCCGTTTGTTTTGTCCGTTTGCACAACGGGTGCGCTTACCGAGACACTTTTCCTCTCACATAAACTGCCTCGGAATCTGTGCCCGTTTTCCCAACGGGCTATCCAAACGGAGCCATTGTGCTTGTTTGGGAACTTTGTTCCCACAACGGAGCATGTAAGCCGATGCAAAATCATCTCAAAATCCATAAAAAGCATCTCGAAATCCATAAAAGCCATCTTGAAATCCGCAAAACCATTTAGAAATCTGTAAACTCCTTTCTTTCAACGGAGTTCCTAAACACACACATTAACTGTATGTGTACTCATTTTTATGATTTCAAAATAGTGACAACATTAAGTACATATTAATATTACCAATTAATTTAAATTTTAGATTGAGAATTCATCATGCTCTAAATGTAAAAAAATATTTAACACTTTAATCTAACTTCTTCTGTCCCAAAAAAAAAATTTGATGTCGAGAAATTATAATTTAAAAGTTAATAAATATTTCCTATTTGATCACTACCAAAAAATACCATTTGGCAACGGAAGAATCCATCGCTAAATGAAAATTTTCTATTAAAAAATTTCCATTTAGCGACGGAAAATATTAGCGACCATCGTTTTAGCGATGGAAAATAATTATTTAACGACGGATTTTACGTTGTTAAATAGTATTTTTTAGTAGTGAATTGTTTTTTTTTTTGCCAAAAAATATTTTCTGTTCAATCTAATCATTGGAGTGTGTTTATCCTGCCCAGACACATCTATTATATTATTTCTGTCAAGACAATGAAATAGATAAACACATGGGTCATGCTAATATGCCTCTAATTTTTAAATATTTTCTTGAGCCAAACACTTGCATGTGAATGCCTCTGTTTGGACCATCTCTTGTTCAGTTCTTATTGGCTGAATATATTTATGGTGTCTTAGGTTCACAATCATTGTTCCATGTCTTTAATTTTTAATATAAGAGTTAATTAACTTTTTAGGGAAATTAAAAAAACTAATTAATTAATATATTCTCTTTAGGGAGATTAAAAAAACTAATTAATTAATATATTTATTATTTTTCTTAAAACAAATTTATCTTACTTATAAATAGATACATAATGAAATAATATATAAATATTTTAAAATATATGTTATAATTAAATAATTTATTTAAAATTTTTAATCTTATAAAAAATCAACTTATACTTATATTGTGTGTGTGTAGCTATCACCTGTACACTCTGGCATGTCATGTAACTTATTGGTGGACCCTATTCATTAATGTTGTTAGGTTTAGTTGTTTCAACCACAATGGAATATTTGTTGGCAAAAAAAAAGCCACAATGGAATATTTATATTCCATGCCACTTGTCTCATTGATTTCATCACTAACTTGTCAAATTAATTATTCATTGCCGCTACTCAAATTAATTAATTGATGATAAAAACAATTTTCTTCAAGAAGAATTAAATAGTCTAAGATTTATTCAATTAATTTTTATTAAGTGTAAAATGGCTAATAAAATAAAATATAATCTAAACAAGTCAATTAACCATAATTTATCACTAAAAAGACTAAATGAAAAGGATAAAAATATATAAAATTGTGATTTATCATTGATTCTGAAACATCGTAGCAATCATTTGATGCTTTCATTAACATATAAAATTTCTAATTCTAAATGTTTCAAATTTATTACGGTAATAAATGTAACATATCAATCAATTTTGTCTCTTAAATTATAATTGTTCTATAATCTTTCTCTAGTAATTTTACATATTAAGGGAATTTTACATCAATAGATATTGATGTTAAATAAAAATAATGTGTGTGTTTGGAAACTCTGTTGGGAGAAAGGAGTTCCGTTGGGGGAAATGAGTTTACGGATTGCTAAATGGTTTTGCGGATTTCAAGCTGGTTTTTATGGATTTCGAGGTGGTTTTTACAAATTTTGAGATGGTTTTATCTCAGCTCACATGCTCCGTTTTGGGAACGAAGCTCCCAAAGAAGCACAATTAAAATGTGTATTTTAAAAAAATAGCACACGTCCTTTTATAAATAATCAACTTAATACAATTTCTTTATTCTTTGCAAATTAGTTATATAACTTCTATGTTTTTAAAAAGAATGTCTCATTATACTTCAATTCAATGGTATAATATATGAACTAGACTAAAAGCATATTTTGTTGCAAAATTATGGTTTCAGTGGGTTTCATTGTAAAACCAAATATGCACTTAAATTTTACAATTTAGTGCAAAAAGGTTATTGCATGAAGCATAGATTGCTCCGAAATGCCTAAATTTATCTTTTTCATTTTTTAAATGTTGTATCAAAGTATGTGATATATCATTTATGAAGTTGAAACCCCCCTTCCAAAACACACACACAAAAGAAAATTAATATGAATATTAAATTTTCACATGATTATTCATAAGCAATTTTTCCGAATTATTCATAATTAATTATGAATTTAATGAATGACTAAGATAATTTTGTGCCCGTTTGGAAACACGGTAGATGAGTACTTTTACGTAAGCCGAAGTAAATATGTGAAGGAGATTATCTTGTTTTACGGAAAAATAATATTGAACGTGCGTTTAGTTTTCCAAACGCTTTGACAAACAAGCCCTTTATCTTGTATTATTTATATATATATTAATATTAATATATTGCTGGCTAAAGTATACCTTTGGTATCAATGTTTTCATTAAATTATAGTTTGATCTCTTAAATTTTAAAAGTATATTTTTAATTTTTTTTTATTTGAAAAGGCAAGCTAATGCTTGTAGAGCGATTGGGTCAAACCTACTCTCAGTCACTCCAAGGATCATACCCATGTCATTGAGCCAACAAGGCTTCGACCTACTTTTAATGATTGAATCTAAACTCCATTAGCTTCACTTAACAAAAAGCACTAACTCAACAAATTTAAATGGTAATTCTATAATTAAATACTAATAAAATATGGTTAAATTTTAAAATATAAAAATAACTGTATTAAAAAAATAATATGTAAGCATATTTTGGAATCAATTAAAGTTTACATTTGCCGAGTAAGTATTTTCTGTTAAGTGAAACTAACGACATTAATAATAAAGAATAAAAATGCACTTTTTAAATATAAGAGATTAAATTGAAATTTAATAAAAACTTAAAGAATCAAATATATACTTTAGTTTATATTGATTATTGATTTGAAACTACTCATTATCTATTTTCGGCGATAAAAAAATTACAATAAGTTCTCTTGTCTTTGGTGGGTTCTTTTATCTCCAATATTAATTAATTTTACACATCTATGAACACACAACCTTAATAAGCCGTGAAAAGAGAGGCAATGTTGTTGGGAAAATATAGATCCAATCTTAATGAGCCACAAAAAGTGAGGGAACCATAAAAGTGTTTGATTCTATCATATGATGATGTTGTTCCTTTTTTGGCTGAGAGCTTCATTATTTTTACAGGCTGGCTAGATCGAGCTAATCTAGTTGATAGCCAGGTATCCCACTTTTTTAACTTTCCCACCTAGTTCTTTTTTTTTTGGCATTACTATTTCATATTTAGTATTTATTCCACCCTTTAATATAATAGTTATATATATATATATATATTACTAATTTACAAATATTAAGAAAATTAATTAAGTTAAAAAGGTGAGTATTGGAGCATCATGCTCCTACCACATGACTTAAAAGGTTCACAACTTCTCTCCCTTCGTCACATACATATACGTGAAAGCAATCTTATTCTTTGTTGGGTATTTAATGTGGGGTACGTCTCTCAGTGTAAATTTGAATTTTAGTTCATCACGTTATGAGGGACTAACGTTTTTGGTTAAACTCAACCCGTTGGCATGTATGTATATATAATAAGGGTTTAGGTGCGTATTTGCTCAAGAAGTTTTCATTATGAAACAATGTTGCCTTTGAAGTTTTTTTTTTGGATTCAATATCTCTTCACAAATTTCAAAACTTAACAATGCTACCTATTCCATTAAAAAACTTGTGTTGCCTATTTAAAAAAAGACGTTGACTATTAATATCTTTAATGGTAATTAATTAACAAAATTGCTCTCATATTAACACTCACGGGACAACTTGCAAAAAAGAAAAAACCTTTCGGAATAATAATGTTTATATGTGAAAACATACTAGATAAATCTACACTTTAACCTTATATTATAATAATGATGATGATGATGAGGATGTGGTGCTAAAGCAAGTGGAATTAATGGCGAGTGAAGAATATATGGAGAATGAAAGTTTGTAAGATGCATGTGAGTTCACTCATGTTTATAGAACTTTTTATCGTATGATCATTTGCTGCTAGATCCCGTCATGTGTGAATCATTGACCATTCCTGTTTTTATCCCTTGCTTTCACTTCAAGATTTGACTCTATATGTTGTGTCTCTGTGTGTCTCTGTATCATAAAGAATTTATTTATTTATTTATATTATAGGGTTCATGATGCCAAATATTTCAATCTTCTTCCCCTTTTGGCCAGAAATGCTTTAATCTTCACACACACACACACACACACACACACACACACACACACTGCAATGTAATGTCTCTTTCCCACTTTAATTTCGGTATGGATTGTGAGTTCATAGGTATCATTTTTGTCTTTATTAAACTTTTGATGCCAAATATTAGTTTTTTAATCTTACTTTCATTCTCGTTGGAGAAAGAGTTTGAGGGAAGAGAGAGTTGATAATGAATTGTAAATGTAGAGGTAGAGAGAAAATTTTGCTCAAGATAAACTACTTAAGAACTGTTATCAATTTAAGACTTTATTAATAAGTTCACTGTCATTACTTTTTTGATCAAAGTTAATTGTTATTTTTTTTTGGCCAACATCAAATTTAATTGTTATTACTTGATATGAGTGAATTAATTGAAATTATTGGCTTATGATAAGAACCGGAGCGATACGCTTATTCATTAATGGAAAGTTAAAAGAAAAAGACATGAATATATTGTCTCATTTATAGGGTTTGTTTGGTAACGCGGTAGAGAAGTACTTTTATGCAAGTTGATGTAAATATGTAAATGTACGGTAATTATATCATTTTGCAAAAAATACTGTAAAACGTGCGTGTGGGCCTTGACCCAAATAGGCTCATGATAAAACATGTGTTTGGTTAATTATGAAAGGCAAATACTTTGATATTCTTTTTTTGGCCAGAAATATTTTGCTTGTCTCTTTTTCCCTCTCTCTTTTTGCTAAGCACAAACATTTTCCTACCATAAGCAATCTTCTTGAGGCATTGTCAAATATAAGATACGTATATATCTATTAACAATGATTCCAATCTTGATTTGCTATGTTGTGAAAGACTAAGGGTGTGTTTAGGAATTCTGTTTGGAGAAATGAGTTTACAGATTTCGAAGTATTTTGCGGATTTTAAGATGGTTTTACGGATTTCAAGATGGTTTTTGTGGATTTCAAGATGGTTTTTATAGATTTTGAAATGGTTTTATCTCGACTTACGTGTATCGTTTGAGAAATGGTGTTCCAAACAAGCATGGAATATTCTCTCAATATACAAATCAAGTTAGTTGTCTCTTTCATATTTCAGCGAAGGTATTGATTATGAATTAATGGGTACGCTTGTTTATTTAAAATAAAAGGGCAAAAACCATGCATATAGCTCTCATTTATGAAAGAACATGCGTGTGGTCTCTGTGTTAGAGAAGAGTAGCTTTCTGGCTTTGGTGATTTAGAATTTTGAAATTAATTGAGTGGTTATATATATATATATATATTCTTAAGAGTCACGTGAACACATGTGGTTGGTTTGGCTTTAGTTAAGACGTTCCTCTTTTGAGTAACGTGAGTACAATGTTTTAGATGTATAGAATATTTTGGAACGTTTTTTTGTCTATTTAAGTCAAGGAATCTCATTCGTTATCACAAAACAATTGAAACACACACACACACACACACACACATATATATATATATTTCTTCAATTTTGTTTAAATTAATTTTAGCTTTCTTCAATTTACTTAACCTCAACTAATGTACTTGCCCCCTTAGCTTCTTTTGTTAAAAGAAAAATCGTGTTTATCTAGAAAGAAAATGAGATATAAGAGCATTCCCCCATTTGAAATATTTATTGGTTCATAACCCAAAATTTAAAGAAGTCACACACACACACACACACACATATATATATATTTATGTAAACTTTGTGCTATTCCACTTATGAAAGAGTTTTTGTGGAACTAATAGGGTGTTCGCTTTAGCATAACAGACTTTGTACAAGAGGTTTTGAGTTTAATACAACCGACCCTTTTATCAAAAAGTTTGGACATGTACAGAAAAAGCTAATGAGTGCGTTAGTGAGAAAGGTAGATAAGGCTGTTTGCAGCCTAATTAAAAGGGTAGAGGAAGACCCATCAATGATTTGATTTTTAATCTAAATTAGTAACGTCGCGTGATTATTATATTCGACACCACTTAATGGGATAAGACTTTATTGTTTTGGCTGTCATTGCCGATCTTTTCATAAAAAAACAAACATACAATAAAGTAATGACATGTTGATAGGAGCAGGATCAACCGATTAACCTTATGGTTAGGTTACAAGATAACTTCAATTGGATGCCATGAAGCGTGAAGGCAAATTCCAACTCACATGCATTGAGTCTTGAGGGGTCAATGGGCTATTTATATTAACGATGAAAACTACTTTTTTAACGTGATTTACAATCTACGAGATAAGTATATAATGAGAATGTTGTTTTCACTTATATGGGCATGTTTTTATAATGCTATGGTAAACAGACACAATAATTGGAAGGACAATAGGAGGGGCTCACATGATAGAGATCAGAGGGACACCATTAAAACACTGTGCAATACAAATATATGGGTCCCTTTGGCACGAGAGCATTTCTGTGCCAAAGGCTCATTATTATATGTGTTGCCCCATTTCTTTCCTCTTCCTCTTCTTCTTCTTGCTCATCCTAAAGCTTAAAGTGTGTACATGCAAAGATATGCACCTAAGAGAAAAAGAAAAGAAAAGGGCAATGAAGAAGATAAAAGAGCTAGCACGAGCCATATTTACAGCTTCCGATCATGTGATCAAACAAACCACTCACACCTCTTTTTTTGTCTTTAGTACTCTTTCCTTCTTTTAGTCTCATTTCTCAAATCTGAACATCGCCACACTGCTTTTGTGCCTCCGGTTTTATCATGTGCCTCCACACCCAAACATATACTCACACCCAAATTTTATAAGTGGCCCATTTTGTATAAATCCATGAACTTTTCATTTTTTTTTATATACCTACTAACTCCAACCTTAAATATAAGATCTAGTTTGTAGTACAATCTTATATTTAGCATTGGGTATTATTTATTATATACTTGTATGATATAGGTCATACTCGTGTATTGTTAGATTCAATTTGAGTTCTGCCTTCTTCCTCCGCATTACATCTCTCTCCATCTGGTTTTCTATTCGGAATAAATATGCTTATACCTTCTTGTGGCAAAGTGAAGCTACAATATTGCAAACACGACTACCCGTTTTTCTGTGTTCTTCATGATTCAAAGATTCAAACCTTAAAACTCCAATCTTTAATCTCAATTCATTGAGAGTTACGCGGCAAAGTTTCTATGGTTCAACAATATTTCAATCGCCTTTTCGTCATTTTCATCATGAGCTGGACAGGTCTTTTATCCTCCATCATGGAGTTTGGAGGTTACAAGTGATGGTTTGAACTTACAAGAGAAAGATTTCATGAACCCATGATCAATCAGAATATTCACATCCCAGGAAAACTAAAACAATGCTTGAACGATTCACTTAAACTTTTGAACACGGAAAAATAAGGATCCAAAGTGTTGGAAAATAATTCAAGGTTTGATCAAATATTAATAAGCCTGTTAATTTAACGAAGAATCTTAGAGAGAATCCTTTTTTAAGTGTGAAAGTGCAAGAAACAACTTTTTCATTCTTAAAATCTAAATCTATAATATGAAATCTAGTGATTGGAGCGTTTTAGAAAAAAATATACCATACTAGCTAGTTGTGCAATAGAGAGCCAATGGAATAAGCTAAATGATTCTTCCAGTATTATTGAATTATTAGCTTGTACGTGATATGCGAGCATAGTAAAATAGAGCTCCAGTACTTGGGCCATTACAAACGTGGGCTTACTGGCCCATAATGCAGTCTATCCTTCACTCCCCTCAAGTTTGAGGCTATAAATGTCAATTGCTCTTAACTTGTTTAGCATCTTAATCTGTACATCTTTTCCTCCTCCTTTTGTTAAAAGAGGGGCAATTTGGTATTCATATACGAGTTTACAATCAATCAACAGTGACTATGGAAATGAAATCTTAAAAGTGAAATGGAGGTTTTGCATTTTGTGACTATTAATCCCCAAGATGTTCACTTGTAACTTAGTTATTGAACATTAACCCATCACAACTCAGATCTTATATTTTCAATCATTTTATAATTTAATTCTCCAAAATTATTATACAGATTATTTTATTTTTTAAAACATAAATACTAAATTCTAAAATGGTTAACATTATAAGGATTAAATTAGAGTGAGCGGAATTTGAATACAAAGGTATAACTGAATAAAAACTATAATAATTGTGTTGAATTGAGAGTCATAGCACAGGGTTACAACTTAGTCCATATCATGGAAAACAAAAAAGTACTTTTCCCACTTTTTAAGTATAAATGATGTATCTATAATTAAAATTAATTAAAATAGATGGGATGTGAGTGCATTTTACCTTAATTTTACTTGGAATGATTCCATCGAATCAATGAAATGTGCATGACGTAGACAATGATTGAATAAGTTATATAAATTTTCAACCATTTCACAACAACATCATCATCATTTTCTTTTAAAAATTTAGTCTTAGATTCCAAATAAATAAGTTATTTAATAAATGGTCTATGGAAGAAAATATTTAATGAGAGGTCCTAATTGATAACTTAAGGTCCTTGTATTGACAACATTATACGCTGTGTTGACAACACCTCATGTTATCAATGTGACATCTCATTAAATATTTTTATTCATGGGACAATTCCTTAAATAACTTGCTTATTTAGAACCTAAGACTGAATTTTCTCCATTTTTTCGCCTCACACATCATCATTATTATTGTTATTGTTATGTTGAACAATATGCACTGCTAGGTAGTCCACGAAATTTTTTTTAATTTGATAAAGTCTTCATCTATTTATTATTTGGTACATGACAACTTAAATAATTTATTTAACTTTTTTAATATTCTTAACTTAATTAATTTAATCTTATATTAAATATCAAAATTATTATTAATTAATTTTTGTTAAGATTAAGGGGAAGAGATTTTATACTTCTTTAAAAAGATTTGGACTTCAAATTTTATGAATTGAAAAAATCACATTATACGCTTTTAGTTAAACTTGATTGTACTATTTTATAACAAGAAAAGATTATAAATAGTTCTATGCTGCTATATAATACAAGAATTTATGCAATGAAGATGAATAAAAGAAGTTTTTTCCCCTTTGCAATGCTCAAAGTGTTTTGCAATGCAGTTTGTTACTCTATTAATATCTGTTACACCAACCAATGAGCGCTTGGTAGAGTTGGCAAGGGCTACTACTAGTATTCCTCAGAGTGAAGGCTCGAACCCTGGGGAGTGACAGCCGCGATAATTAACGCAACCTCAAAGAGGTTGTCCTATCGATACCTCGCTACCACTGTAAGGTCTCATCGCGGGGTGTCCGGATTAGTCTGGGGCGGGCAATGAACCCAGAATACCCCAGGATACCGGATAGTTTATACCCAAAAAAAATATCTGTTACACCACTCAAACCTTATATCCCAATCTTCATTTAGTCTTCTCTTGATTTTTTTTTTTCAATAAACTCACTTTCTAGGTGTTCTTCGCTCCATCCAATAATAGCCAATTTTGTTGCTTCCCAGCAATCCATTTTAACCACCACCTTGCACCAATGCATGTCTCACTCTTTTGAAGCAACATAGAATACCTCAAAGTTGGGCGTGAAGGCTCATTCTCTTGCCAACATTGAACGTGAAACCATCCAAAACCAAACCATTGTGGTCTAGTGTTATTCTTGTGCCAGTTGCGTTCGCCTTTTCCCTAACACATGCTTCATCAACGTTTATTCTGACACACCCCACGAACGATGTTGTCTAAGGGGTGCAATTCAATACTTCAAACTGGTTCCTACGTAGACTAATATATGAGCACACTATTACAACGTGAGCCTCTACCAAAACTTGTAGGGAGGAAGTAATTAACTTAACTATGAGAATAATGATTAAAGAGAGGAAGTAATTAACACTAGATGCAACAACGTGTTGTTGCGAGAGATTGTCATCCGAAGTGTGACACCTCCTATTTTCCCCATATTTTATTATTATATATCACTTATGAATCACTCTTAGGCCTTTGATATCACAAATTTGTTTAAAATTGTGAACTAGAATTTTTAAAAAGGAAAATGCGCTGGTATTGTTCACGGGTCTTTTTCCAGATTTATGGCCCAACTTTGAAAAATCATAGTTAATTCTAGAAAATTCGAAACTGAGTAATTCCAATTTCTAAATTTTTATTATTAAGTTAAATATAGGGGAAAATGCTCATTGGTTCCAATTCTTTCCCATTTGATACAGTTTATTCAAAAACCATATACTGTCCGAAATGGTTCCTTCCAGTTTTCTAGATTTTACCTCAAACTTTGAAAAATCATATCTCTCAAAATACACATCCAAATTTCACAAACTTTATATCATGTTAAATCTTAGGATGTTTAGTTTTTGAAGGGAAAACTTCAGCCCATTTGGAGCTCTTTTGCTATTTTAACTATCGCTTGAAACAGATTTGTTTTTCATGGCCTTTGGAACCCTTCAACATTGGAATCCAATTTTTTTTTTTTTTCAAAAATTCCTCCCAGCCTCTTTTGGTTCATTACTTGCCTCTAATATGCATGATTATTCTCTTATCCTTCCTTGTTAGTTTAGTCCATTTTCATGCATATACCATTACCCATTCATATGGTTATTTCTTGTGGATGTTTAGTGGTTACAATCACAACAAACATCAAGAGAGTATATCATCTTAAATATGTACACAAAACCATGCAAACAAAGGCAACCTCTTCATGCATCAATGACCTTTTCGTTACCCTTGCTAGAACTTGCACCTACATGGTTAGTTGGGGGGAGGATGAGATTTGGAAATCCTATAGCAAAACCACATAATCATAACAAAGTGAATGTGCATACATGACTTTATGACATGTGTATGAACATCTAAACATGTGACACATAAACTTTACTTGAATATGCATATGGCCATAGTACAAAAGTCACATTTCATACACAAATCATGCACTTTGCTCATCATAAAAGTTCATATAACATTCACAAATCATTTTCTTAAACATAAAAGGAGATTAGTAGTTTTGCTACCTCAAGATCCTAGCTTTCCTTTAATCCAACTTTCAAAGTGTTCTTGGTTCTTTTTCAAGATGGTCTTGGGAACTCTTAAACCCCTAAAAATAATGGCATAACATTCACATAAACATGTCATCATCAAAATGTAACAAAACTTGCAAAACACATAAAAACCCCCTTTTTGGTTTTCTAAGTGACCTACAAGTTCAAGACTTGATTTTTATGGCCCTTTAAGCTTCTAAAATCCATCTCTTACCTTTATTTTACACAAAACATCATTTTGAAGCCAATGGAACCATCAAAATGCTCAAAAACACAGCCTTTCTATATTTTTCTTTAGCTTGGACGAAAATAGCAAAAATAAGGAAAGGAAGGGTTTTTCAACTTTGCTCATGAAACCATATGTTTCCTTGCTTCCAAAACCCCTTTTCTTAACTTGGATCTACTCAAATACACCTTCTCTTAAACCAAAAGAAATTTGGGCAACACCTCCCCATAATATTGAGCTTTCCATAAATCTTTACAACAACTTAAAACAACAACAACTAACAACTTATCTTTTACCCCTCAAGGAAGAGTTTGCAACCATTTACTACTTTTAAGACCTTCTCTTTTCCATCTTCAACTCTTGGAGTCCTAGCCTTTATCCTAAAAAAGGGACGCTCATTTAAGGAACAACTCAAGAGAAGGTAGTAATAGTGGCAAACTCAAGAAAAGAGGAAGATTAGGTTGCAAGAGCATCTTACCTTGTGTTATAGAGCTTGAGTTTCTTCTTTCTTGCTTGGGGAGGGAGTGTTTTCTAGAGAGAAGGAAGAGAAATTTTTTGCCCAAGGAGAGAGAGAAAGTGGCGTGAGAAATGAGAGAGGAAGAGAGAGGAGTTTGCTTAGTTTAATGTGGTCCCTTGTAATTTGTCAAACTTGGGGACCAAGTAGCAAATACTTGATCCATATTGAGCCACATCACCTTATCTCATCCTAGCTGAAAAACTGACTTTTCAGACCCCCTAGGTGTCAGATTTTGTTGGCTGGGCCTTTGTCCGGTCCAGCTACATGATCTGGGGGCACGTATTTCCGTAAAGTACCCTTTACATGGGTAGCTACCCTTTTACTTTTCCGGAGACTTTATCTTTCGTGTGGCGCCATTCCATAGGCCTCCTTGCCTAGGTGGCATCATGTCTTAGTCCATAGCATATCCAGGTTTCCCTCGTAACTCGTCAGGATTCCTCGATTTGCATGCAACACCGTCAAACGGGCGTCCAGCGGCCAATTTAACTTAAGGACATGGAAAAATTCTATACTTTTCCCGGATTCTCAAGCTCTTTTCCGTTCCTCAAAATTCTTCCTGGATTTTCTGTAATTAATTTTCTAAGAAAATACATTTTTGGGCTTTTCAGGCACTGCTGTTCTCCGTACAACGAAACTGCCCACACCGGATACCGGGTAATAATTTTATTAAATATTTTAGGACCCAACTAAACTTTTCTCAGTTTTGGTCTTCGGTATTTGAGGACCCCTGCTACCTCAAATAATTATTTCTCAATCGTCCTTAACTCCGAAATCCTTTATTTACCACTTATTTATGAAAATACCACTACCTTTTCTACTTTTACCATAATTTCCAAAATTCCATCACTTTTTCTACTCTTTCTTAATTCTAACCTTACCCTTGATTGACTTTTGACATTTTGTTCAACTTTGACATTTTTATGCCCTAGGCCTTTAATTCAAAATAACCCGTTTTTCCCTTGATCATTTTTACTTACAATTATCAAGATTAGGGACTTAATCAATTATAATCTTTCTTTCCTTTCGGAATTTTCCTCTATACTTTTCCTTATTTATGGGCCCTAGATTATCACATAATTTACTGGTCTAACCTTTAATTCAAGTTACAGAAATGCGGATATTACACGAAGGGTCTTACAAATGCATGATCTAGATTAGTCGGTTATTTGAACATTTGGTAATATGATCTAGAAAAAGCATGGGTTACGTACCGGATGGCCAAAGGCCATAAAAAATATAATCAATAGCATATATAGTAACTTATACTCCTTCGGTCTTCAATGGACTGTCTAACAAGTGTTGGTTTTAACACCACATGTTAAACTTATATATATATATATATATCATTTTCTCCTCAAACTACGTCTCCAACAAGGTGACAGATTCCTTGGGGGGCAAAACAAGGTGACAGGTTCCTCTTGAAGCCAAATGAGTCAGAACGATCCATTTATTATAGAAAGTCCTTATAACAAGGAGGGAGAGAATACCGGTCAGGTTCATTCATTGAATTTCAGTCAATACCAATATATCATAAAATAATTGCATAGAAAAAGCGTTAGTTTAATTTGTCTGATTCAACAAACCTATATATAACGTTGAACCATCAATCCAACTCGCAGGCTTTAGCCGGCAATTATTGATTAAAATATATCATGTACGTAACAGTGTAAGTTAAACCTGAAATAACTGTCATACCAAAAGCTTCCCTTCCATGGCAGATCAGTTTATATATACATATAGTTGGCAAAAAAAGTTTATATATAAATATAGAACCTTGCTTGCGGCTTATATATATAGAGACTTCCTTCTACAAATATGTTATTAGAGTGAATAAGAATATCAATAGAGAGAGAGAGGAATGAGGCAAGCAGGAGCATATTCAGGGCTACACTGTGGGGGAGTAACAGGGAGGATGGGGCCACACGCGCTGCCATTGGCGAGGATAAAGAAGATAATGAAGAAATCAGGTGATGACGTCAAAATGATATCAGGTGAGGCTCCTATTGCTTTTGCAAAAGCTTGTGAGCTCTTCATTGAGGAACTCACAAGGAGGTCTTGGCTCATGACCACCCAGTCCAAGCGCCGGACACTCCTCAGAGACGATGTTGCCTCTGCCGTCATAGCCACCGATCTCTTCGACTTCCTCATCTCTTTGGTCACCCATGGCCACCACGCTGATGATTCCTCTCCCTCTACCACCATGGAATCTTAATGATGAAGCCTCATTGCTAATGTCTCTCATGTCATAGACTGTTATTACCTTCTTTATATGTTCTTAGACTGTTATTACCTTCCTTATATCTTCTTCATTTATAAACATTTTTCTGGGTATAAATTTCTTCTATTGAAAATAATTATATTTGAA
>JANTPZ010142865.1:0-11015 GCA_025593235.1 Vachellia pachyceras
ATAAAGCTTAGATGAATGGTAACTCAATGAAAGATGATTAAAAACATTTTAACATTCAAATTGAGTTATTTAACCACATCATCTTCCAATTTAAAAAGGATGCACAAATATAGTTGTAAATCAATATGCATATGAAAACTTTTTGCTCTTTATATTTGACATCATCAAAACTAATCATATCTAACAGATACATCATTATCAGTGAACAAAAAACCCTTAGGGGTAGAAAGCCAACAATCAATCGACAAGGCATCAGGATTAGACTCACAACCTCCTACGGAATCAGGAGAATCATCAAAAGAGAGGGTTTCAAATGATGCATCGCATGCACTCGAGGCAACATTAAAGTCATGATCACAATTATTAGCCTCCTTACCACTAGCACTGGGTAAGGTATCTCGCTTGCTTGTCTCTCCTTTCTCAAGAGTGCTTTCCTCCTTGGAGTCAACCTCGCTCAGAAGTGGTTGTTGTTCCACTTGAGGTTGCTCAATATCTTTATCCTTTTTCTTTCTAAGGATAGCTTTCTCATTAGAGCACTCAAAATCAACTTGATGCATGTGACTCAAGGGTGGCCTTTCAGCTTCTATCTCTTCATCCACCTCATCATCATCCTTATCCGAGAATTGTACATTCTCGCCACTTCTCAACTTAATGGCATTCAATGATCTAGGATTCATAATGGTGTTCGAAGGAATAGATCCACCTGTTTTGGCATTCATGTCACTCAAATAATTGGAGAGTTGAGTGATATGAGTGTTGACATTATCGTGCTTCGTTTTCCTTTGCTCCATTCGTTTCTCCATTGCTGAGAATCTTGAATCAGTAGCGTCTCTATGATCTTTCATGTCCATAGAGAATTGGGAGAATTGCCCTACAAGATTCTTGAGTAACTGGTTGATCTCATCCGTCTTGGACTCTTGAATATGCACCATTTGTCCATAACTCACCTCGTATGGTTGAACTTGATAAGATGAATCCTCTTGATTCCTCCAACCGAGAGTGGGATTAGGTCTTCTATTTTCATTATAAGTGGTGGTGCGGCAGTCCCATCTTTATTGTTGGCTAAGCCTTCCTTGATACATGACACTAACCTCCTCATATCCAGATGGATAATTACCAGAGATATGCATGGATGAGCCACAATATTCGTAATTAGGAGCCACTAACTCTTTGCCCATTGAATTAACATCTTCAAAGGGTAGCCTCAAAGCAATCCTGTCAAGTTTAGTCATCCACGCACCAATTTGAGTAGTAAAGTATCAAGCTGAGGAATATATAGAGGTGGTAAATTAACATGATAAATTCCTCTGCCTGTCCTATTGTAATCCCCATAAGTTTGTCCAGCTAGGGCCATCTGTTTAGTGATAATTAGTTGATGCAATAAAGCAGCAATACATCAACCAATCAAATCCAAATGCAAAATGTAATGCAACCTAAAACTACTATGAAAAATAAAAAAAGAAAACCTAATTGACACTTAGAAAACTACAGAAGTCAAAACAGACTCCCCGGCAACGGCGCCATTTGATTCTCGCGGTATCTAGTCGTATCAAGACCCAATCAAAAATTACCTAAAACTAATGCAATATAGTGCACTAACCCTAGGATCGTTCTCTTATCAAGGAGCCTTTGTTTTAAATTCCTAAGTTAAACTAAGTGTTGAAAGAAAATGTTTAAATGGAGGGTTTTTATAAAATGATTTTCTAAACTAATTCAAATGCAATAACTTTAAACTAATGAATTCTTTTAGTTTTCAGAAATGATGAATGCCCTTGGTCATAGAGATGTGACATTCCTTGCTCAAAAATAATCGTGGGAGTTATAAATTCATTAAACCTTTTTAGTAAAACCTTAAGATAACACTCAAGTCCAATATTCTCAATCGATAATAGCCCCTACGAACATAGCTAACTATTACTTATTGAGGTATTGTTAAAAACCGTTTAATGCACAATTAAAATCGAATAATGCAATATGAGTCTTCTAATATGAAATGCTAAACAACCATTCCAAAGCACCAAATAATCAGATTAACTAGACAATAACACGCTAATTAACATAATTAAATTAATGCTATTAAGAAATTAGAACCATTAATTGTTTCATAATGCATAGTCCAAAATTAATTATGAAAATCAATCCAAACAGAGATAAATAAACATCCATCTCAGTTCCAAAATCATATACAATCATCCCTGAAACTAGGAAATCCAAATACATAATTTTAGACTAATGGAAAGATAGAAAAACTCCCCTATGTAAATCCGTGAGCTCAGATCAGTGACTCCATCACTGAGGCGCAAAACAATTAGCCACACATAGCTTGAGATTCAACTTCAACGAATTCCATTTCTCCTGCCATAACAGCAATTAATGAATAGAAATAATGTGACTGGGCCCCCCTTTTCTCCACCTTTATCTCGTGCGTTCCCTTTCTTTATCCAACCAAGCTGTCACGTTGTGGGCTGGAGTGAGAGAGCGTCGGCGGCTGGTTTGTGGTCGCTGGTGTGCGTCGATGATCAGAGAAGACGGGTGCCGGCTGTGGGTGCAGATGGAATGGACTGTGGTTTGGAGTGGTAGAGGAAGGGAATGAGTGGGTGAGTGATGGAATCAATGGAAGAAGGTGGTGGCCGAACGTGCTCAGGGAATGCGAATGAAGAGATCAAAGGAATGGTGGTCTGTGATGAGAATGGAAGTAGTCAAGGTGGAAGAATGGTTGAGGAATAGTGGAGCTCGTGCGAGTCTCTATAAATAAGAAGAAGTCGGCTGATGGAGTGTGGAAGATGGAAGATAGATTCTCCGCATATCTCGTCGATCTGGGATCTATCCTAAAACATCAGGTCCAGCAATTTAAAACGAGGGATCGGATCTTCTTTTTCGCTGCTCTTTTATTCACACACGAATGGAGGTCGCCGTAAGTGGCAGAGCGAGGGAGCTGAGAGAACGTGGTCACGAGATCCCGAAATTGAGGCTTGCGGCTATTGGGATTTTAGAACGTACACGCAGCGGAATTTAAAATTTTCTAATCCCAAAAACGGATTTGTCAAAGGTGTTTAGATCGAGGAGATGAAGGCATACCTTTTGCGTTTCAAAATTATCCCTTCCTTTGCGTCTGGATCTCTTTAGATTCCATGACCTTCCGCGCTCTTGCTTCCGATCACGAGGAGCCGATGTTCTTTTAATCGCCTCCCTCTACCGGTATCCACGCGAACAGTCTCCAACAATAGCAGCGTGCTAGCGCCTCTTCGTTTCTCTCTCTAGGGTTTCATGGCTCAAGAGCGAATTCAAATTCAAAAATCGATGCGCCTTCTGTTCACGAGCACTCATATTTATAAAGCTCATGGAGTGCATCATAATTTAAGATTAATAATTTATTAATCTTTAAAATTTCAAATTTGAATTTCAAGATCCAATCTTGCAATTCGAAATTTCAGAGGATATTTAGGATCTAATCTTGCAATCCGAAATTTCAAAAGGATATTCAAGATCCAATCTTACAATTCATAATTTCAGAGGATATTTAGGATCTAATCCTGCAATCCGAAATTTCAAAAGAATGTTTAAGATCTAATCTTGAAATTCGAATTTCAAAAGGATATTCAAGATCTAATCTTGCAATCCCAATATTCAAGATCCAATCTTGAAATTCGAAATTTCAAAAAGGATATTCAAGATCTAATCTTGCAATCGAAATTTGAAATTCAAAATGTGAAATTCGAATATTAAAATATTAATTTGGATTAACTTGATCTGATCAAATCATGTCCATTTAATTAATCCAAATAATGAGCCAACATATTTAATTTATCTTTATAAATTAAATTAATGCTAGTTATTTAATTTATCAAATAAATTAAATATTAAACTAACACACACAAATATTATTTACATAATATTGTGCAATTTCGAATTCCAACATATATACATATATTTAAAATTCGAATAAACCCTAGAAATAAAGCTTATGTTGGACTGTTCTTGCGTGCGACCCTGTAGGCCCATATAAAGTTGGCAGTGGGCTTAATCTCACCATAAGCCCACAAGTCGCAAGCGGTCTCTAGCAAAACATTACGACTACCCAAATCATACAGGGATCGTTAACACGACGTAACCTTTTATGCAACCACATCACGTCCCTTTTGTCACGCGATATCTCGGTCAAGGATGAGGCATGGATGACGTCATCCTCCTATTCCCGACCATTACTTTCTCGATCCTTGAATAGTCTGATAAAAGAAAACGAAAACTCCTTTTCATTATAGTATGGCCATACATTTCTCAGACTCACTCATTGAGGGGCCCAGTAATATCTCTAAACTAATGTGAGGGGTACAAATCTCATCTTGATCACTCACATTCCTCCACATGAAAACCCTTAAGCCCGATTATAGCCTTTATCATCACCTGGTCAAAGGTGACTTTTGACTAAGTCAAAATTTAGCGACTCTCATGTAGGAATCCATAATGATCTCAGGTCAAAGGGCATTGTGACGTGATTACATATGAGATGAGCTAATGACTTAATCCATGCAGCTTTCTCATAGCGGGTCGGTCCAGCACCTTGTACTCCTATAAGTGCCTATGACTTTGACTTGTATCTCCATACCTTATCAAAGTCATACTGGTCTTATCTTATCTATGCTCCCGCATAAACAACCAACTAGGGACATTTAAGACAATATACATAATTTGTATATGGATGTAATTATCACAACAAACATGCAAATAATATGATAACTAAATGGAGAAAATGCATTAAAAGAAATAATGTGCGAGTACAATGATTGGCCCTAGGGCACAATTTCCAACAATCAATGTGTCCATCCTCCGACAGTATCTCCGTTCCCTCTCAAAAGAAACTCTGAACTGCTGAAACTTAGCAGCCAGGCTCACGAGTATGGCAGGGGCTGGTGATGCTGGATGATTGTCCGATGCCTGCAGTGATGGAGCCTCCTCCTCCTCAGCCAGCAAATCATCAATATCTATATACGGCTCAGGCTGGGGTGCGGGAGCTCTACGGATCCTATCATAAGTAAATACAGTGGCAGAGGCAAACGGGCGGTCCTCAAGGTACTCAGGTACCTCCAGCTCAGTGAACATGTCTGAAATGAGGTGTGGAAAAATGATAGCCTTCGTGGTTTTGGATGTGAGTACGACATCACAAAGGGTACAGTATGTGAGGGTGGAAATGTCGAAGCCGATCCCCTGCATCAACATATAGATATAGAGAGCTTGCTTCTTCGTCTTGTTCGATAAGTGGCTGGTGGGTAAAATGTTACTACAAACGAGATGGATAAAGGGTTTAGTTTCAGGGCGGCACTCAGCTCGGCGAATATACATCTCAAACCTACGAGGGACGTGCCAACTCATCCCAGGTAAACATAGAGTCTTTGCAATCTGGTCCCTAGGGTAGTCACTTATGAACTGAATGTAGTGATAACGTTTAGGAATCGGTAAACCAAGATGGGTTCTGATGGCATCATGATTCATCGCATGCATAGGGGTCTTCCCACAGCAATCGACAAAAATAGCGGTTTCATAGCGGCATTTCGCATAAAAATGGTGAACGAAAGCAAGGTTTCCCTTGGTACGCTCACGGATAAGGCCAGTGAGGCCAGACTCAGTCATTCTACAAACAAAAGGATGGTCAGAAGGTTTCAGAGGAAATGAGCATTCCTTAACCAAAGGACGCTTCTCAGTAAGCGCTAAGACTTCCTCAAAAGTCTGGGATGGCTCAGACACAGGGCTAGGGGGTATATTATATTAAGCCTCTTAGTCCTAGGCATGGCTACTAGCTAGGCTCACAAAATTTAAAAGAAAAACAACAAAAACACAGGGTTAACACAGGTGAAAAACAACTGCAGCTATCGTTGCCGCTGCGAAAAGTAGGATTCGTCACGGTGAAATTGTGAACACTAGCCGCAGCGAATACTCTTTTTTGTTGCGATGAAAATCGCAGGATCAGGCGACAGTAGTGACAGCAAAAATGAAAAATGAAAACCAAATGAAAAGAAAAACAAGAATACAGACGAAATGCTTACTCTAACGGAGAGGAATGAAGTGGAGAGGCGAAATGCGAGAGTCACGGCGGCAACGGTGATGGAACGGCACAACAAAGCAAGCGACTGATGATGACGGTGAAGGCAAAGGTGAAAGTGAAAGAGAATAAATGAAATGAACATAAAAAGAAAATGGCGGAAGACAAAGAGACACAATTTTCACTGCGGCGAACCAAGGTTTGGTCGCGGCAAAAATACAAAAATCTCGATGTTGACCGCGGCTAAAAACAAAATTCATCGCGGCGTACACTTCCCGAGAGGGCACAGATGACATTCAACAAATTTGGCCAGGGTGAAAATAGAATTTAGTCGCGGTGAAACATCACAGAGATGAACAAACACAGAGATGGAAACACAAAACACAAAACAATAGCCAGCATTCAAGCCTAAAACTTCAACCAATCAATTTTGCACATCCTAACTCTGCAAGCAAAATTCTTTTCAACAACAAACCTCTTGAAGACAAGCCAATCACAAATTCAAGGGAGTTTATTCAATTCAAAATAGTCCTACACTATAGACAAACACTAAGCTACCACTACTGGTAATATTCCTTCCCCACACTTGAATCATTTATATTCACAGCATAATCATTGAAAGCTCAAAGTAA
The DNA here is from genome assembly GCA_025593235.1 of Vachellia pachyceras. Lineage (NCBI taxonomy): Eukaryota > Viridiplantae > Streptophyta > Magnoliopsida > Fabales > Fabaceae > Vachellia > Vachellia pachyceras. Next base: position 6,670 of record JANTPZ010142865.1, read on the forward strand.
ATGACTAAGGGAAGGGAAGGAACAACCTGAGACTTATAGCGGCTTATAGGTTTCATCGGCTTTCCCATGCTCTTCTTTTGATTTTCCATACAGCTCATGCACAGGTACGGCCGGTCTAGCTGACACTTTACTTGATGGCTCTGCAAAATCAATTGAAATACCTCTCCCGGAGGTGTCATCACTGCTTATATATGGAAAGGTATTTATGCACTCATCGGTTTATTTCACAAAATGTGTGTATGGCAATGAAAGTGTGCTATCAACTGATGCAACATGAGTACATTTTTCAATGCTTTCACATGAGCAAAATAGGGGCTCAGGGGGTTTAAGAGGAATTTTCAAATCTTTTTCATCAAATGATGCACATGAATAAAGATGTGAACATGCTAGTTCATTTTCTATTTCAATTTCAGCACATGCATCATCTACCATATCATCAAGAGCATTGACACTCAACAGCGAATAATCTCATAAGGATGTTTCATGGCCTCATATATATATGTTAAAGTTAATCTTACTTTCCCCTACTTCCATTGATATGCTTCCTCCTTTCATGCTAATAATAGTATTAGCAGTCTTCAATAAGCGTCTACCTAAAATCAAGGTGGACTCGCTAACAGATTCTCTATACATATCCAACACATAAAAGTCAGCAGGGAAAACTAAGTCCTTTATCTTCACAAGAATATCCTCAACTATCCCATCTGGGTACCTAACTGATATATCCGCTGGTTGGAGTACTGCGAATGTAGGCTTCAAGTTCTTAACTCCTAAGGCCTGATAAATCGACTTTGGCATCACATTAATTGCAGTGCCTAGATCTAAAAACACTCCCCCTATGGTAATTTTTTCTATAGTGGAAGGGATGGTAAAAGATCCTAGGTCTTAACATTTCACATGAAGTTGTGGTTTAAATAAGGCTGAAACATTTGAGCTCACTTGGACTCTTTCATTGGGTCTAAATTTCCTTTTATTTGTGCATAAGTCCTTGAGATATTTAGCATACTTAGGGACCTTTTTAACTAAGTCAAGTAATGGTATGTTTACCTCTACTTTGCTAAACAAGTCAAAAACTTCCTTTTCACTATCCTTTTCAGCAAGCTTTTTACTCATCAAATATGAATTTGGAAAAGGGAGTTCATGAATGTTTACCTCTTTACCTTTCAACAAGGCAGAACCATGCTTGTTTCTTTCCTTGTTCGTGCTTAATGGCCCTTGCTCTAAAACTCTTCTTTCCTCTTTTTGTTGTTGTGGTGAGGCACTCTCTCTTTTCAGCATCAACTCCTCTTTTGTGCTCTCACTTCTCTTTTCTTTTGCAGCAGCTTGTGGGGTTTCTTCAAATTCACTGGCCTCTTCTATTTTCTCATTTTCTTTCTCATCATCAAATCTCACTTGCCTCCCACTTTTCAAATTAATTGCATTCAATCCATTGGGATTGATGACGGTATTAGAGGGTATGGAGCCACCAAAAATGCTTTCCTCAAATTAACCCAGCTTTGATAGGCATTTTCCACATGCCTCGAAAAACTCATGAACCATTCCCTTGCCTTCCCTTCCAGAGATAGGTGGAACACCTTCCATAGTACTTGGTCAAGTGAGGCTCCAACTGGTTCATGCTCTGGCAGATCATTGATAATGACTGCAAATGGATATATGGATCCTCTCCTGGCAAGCCATGAAATTTAGGAAGAGAGTTAATTAACAATCCTTTAATTTCAAATTCACATCATAATTTGGGCAAGCAGCAGTAAACGGATCATAATTAACATCAGAGGTAGTGGCTTCTCTTATGGTCCTTCTTCTATTATTATTCCCATTATTTTCCCATATTCTTTCTTCTTCTCCATTTCTCCTATTAATATTTCCCTTTTGATTTTCATTTATATTTTGGGGTATATTTTCAGCCATGATGGTTTCAGTTGTGGAATGTCCTACACTATCTAATTTTTCTACACTAGACTCACCTAATTCAAAGTCTACCTCCCTCACTACTTTGGTTTTTCCTTTTCTTTTCTAAACCTTACGCTTTTCTCTTAAGGTTCTCTCAATTTCTGGGTCAAAAGGTTCAATTTGACTCTTTCTGGGCATATAAAGGAAAAATTCCAAGCAGGAGCAAACTAAATAACTCAAACAAACATTTTAAAAGTGGAATGGATAAGATGTGTGAGAATGTATGAATGAATATGTATGAAAGTTATGTATGGTATGAATGTAAGTATGTGTTGAAAATGAAATGAATGAAGTGTGAAAGGTGAAATTTTGGACGCGGCAAAAATGGATTTGTGTCGCGGTGAACAGTGCCTGAGAGGGTAAACAAGTTGAAATTCAGCTTGTTGGCAGCGGTGAAAATGAATTTTGGTTGCGGCGCAAGACACCCGAGAGGGATCTCTCATCAAGATTTGCAATTTTAGCCTCGGTGAAAATCAAATTTGGTCGCGGTGTACTACTCCTGAGAGGAATTTCTCTATGAAAATTCACGTGCGTCACGGCGAAATATGAAGTTGGTCGTGGCAAAATTCGAATATTATGCAGAATGATGTAGAAACAAGTGTATCCTATATGCAATGCTAAGATATAAACAAACTAATCATATACTATGAACAATGATGCAAAACTAACAAACAAAAACACAATCTAACAATTAATGGCACTTCGCTTCCCCGGCAACGGCGCCAAATTCTTGATCCGACTAAGCCACAAAATGTAAACTTAGATCGTTGGTTAGCCTTGAAAATGGATCAAGGATATTAATTGTGATTTCCAAGGATTGTATAGCGATAACCCCAGGGTCATTTTCTCCGGAAGTGACTTGCGCACCAAAAATTCATAGATTACGATAACGCTTGTGATGTAAATGCAACCAGTTTTTTTTAAATCAAAATATGCTATGTACCTAAACTAATATATAATGTAGAGACCAAGTATCTACACACAAATTACTAAGTCCAACTCGGAATCCAAGTAATCTATAATGTAAATATAGATTGAAAGCAAATACTCCCCTTTTAGCACTTCAAACTCCGACTCACTTCAACTTCAAGAGGATGGAGATGCTCAGCTCCTCATGGATGGTGGAATCGAGCTACGGATAGATGATTGAGGCATGATAAAATGACAAATGGTGATGAAAAATGGGGGAGATGGATTGTGTGTTTGTCAGATGAAGGATGTGTGTGATTTTTTCTCTCTTTCTCCTCTAAGTGTGACACCTCTTCTTTATCCCTCTTAGCTTCCATTATAATGATTTGGAACCAATTCATGGCCTCAAGTAACTCAAATTGTCAAAAGGAACTAAATTGAAAACTTATATTTTTAAGAAAGTTACTATTCACAGTTTTTAAGGCCAACTTTGAAAATTCATAACTAATTATAGAAAAATCAAAATTGAGTGGTTTCAACTTCTCTTTGAAGCTTATAAATTCCTTTATGAGGAAAAAATACTCATTTGAACATTAAATTGTCCAATTGGTACAGATTAATTCGTGAAAAATCACTGTTCATATGGTAATTTTTCATTTTCCCAGGTTTTTCTGTGATTTTTCGCCAAATTTGGACAGTCATAAATTTCTGTACAAAACTCCAATTCCAGTGATCTTTGGCTTTTGTTAAAGCTTGTAATGTTAACCATTATTCCACAAAATTTTAGCTCAATTGAAGTTCATTTACTATATGTCTCGACTGGGTAAAGTAAGGCAAATGACCAACTTTACTTTCAACACAACCAAATTTCTACATTACTTAACTTCATAACTTACCATTTTGATTTCTAAACCTTTCTTAACCATTTTAACCTATGTAATTAGGTATTCTCAAAGCATAAACTAATTATCATGAGTCCATAATACATCCACAAGTCACATTACATATTACATTACAACTTTAAACATCACAACATAAAATCCGTAACATATTCCACAACATTTCATATCCACTTTGCTTCAAGAATCAATCACTTTCTCCTTACCCTTGAATGTGCTTCCACCTAAAAATGGTTAGTGGGGGAGAGTGAGATTTCAAAGAAATCCCAATAGCAAAACTTTCTAACATGTTTCATAAAAAGTGTGAATGCATAAATGGAATGAATGTGCACATGAGACATGGATATGCATATGGCCATAGCACATCAAGCACAATTTCACACTTTCATTCTTATAAAATAAGTCATGCAAAGTTTCAATACAATTTCACAACATAAAGTTAAGTTAGAAGGTCTTGCTACCTTTACACTTTAACTTTCCTTTAATTTGCAAGCTTTCTTGACCACTTAGAAATTTATCCTCTTGCACCAAACACTTGCCTACATAATCAACAACATCATGGCCATTAATTTCAAGCCATTTCCAAAG
>JANTPZ010142868.1:0-10867 GCA_025593235.1 Vachellia pachyceras
AAGTTGATGTGCTTGAAGCAATTGATAGAGGAGGAAAGAATGCTGTCGAATTCAGATCAAAGGCAGCCACATATTGGGTGGGCACATCGAAGCAATTGGACCAAGTGTTATAACTTCATGCATATCATTTCAGGATTTGATTTCATGATCAATATTTCTATGCTATATAGGATGGTTATTCACAATAAATCCATACCTTTGCTACTATGTGCTTAGTGATGCATAAATGTTTGTGTTTCTTTGCGATTAGCTTATCAATTAGGCCTTGAAATATTGATCTATTTACTAGTTTGCATTGGGAATAAATGATTATTTTCTCTCTTTATATCATTTACTTTTGAACTTGATAAGTCCTATGAATAAATACAGGTGCTTGATCCAATTGATGGCACACGGGGTTTTTTAAAATCTAGCAAAGCCTTATATGTGGTAAGTCTTTATGCAGGCTGATTCAATTTTGTAGAAATATCATATGAAATTATTTTCATCTGACTATGTATAACTAATACAAGTGTAAGTTATCTCAAGGTTCCTTTAGGAGAGCTTGTGGTGGTTGAGTAATTCTCTGTCTTTTGCAGTGGTTGTGCTTTTGTCTCTTAGAAATAGAAAATAAGGTGAACATAGCTTTAATATCTAATGATAAGGAATGGTTGCTTTCTGTTAATATAATATTACCTGAAGTTTATCACATGTTATTACTTATTAGATTGCATCAATACGCTTTTCATCTTTCTTGTCTAAGGGATTCCCAAAACTTACAGGTTGGCTTGTCACTTGTGGTTGAAGGAGAGATTGTACTTGGAGTAATGGGCTGCCCTAACTGGCAAGAAGATTTAATAGAGAAACTGACTGCTGATTTTGAGGAACGCTTTGATGTTCTATCTGAGGCAGGGGTGATAATGATTGCTCATATAGGATGTGGAACATGGACAAAAAGGTTCTCAGATGTGCTAAATAGTGTTTGGACCAGATGTTTTGTTGATGGTTCCGATTTAGTTCAAAAGGCACGCTTTTGCATACCAGATAGTCAAACTTGGGTGTCACTGCCCCTGTCTGCTGCATTTCATGCAACAAATGATGCTGAAAATGTGGGAGACGACCAGATTCTTCTTTTGCAGGCATGCTGTGGAAGGTGAGGTGCTTTAGTGCCTATGCGTATATCCAACTTTCACTCTCCCAATCAAAAGTTTGCTATTACATACATGGGATGGTTAAATAGCTGTCTGATTATTTGTGTTTGACTTCGCAATACTTTATTCTTCCGTGGCTTTCCCTAGTTTTCTGTTGCCATTTCTTGTGGTTTGTCTATTTTCAATGTTAGTTTATGATGGTCCCTTTGAATTATTTCTTCTTTCAGGACCATTACTCATACATGGGAGCATGTTTATATGCTAGCATTCCTTTATCATATAATCATTTAAGAGAATGCTTTGATGTTATTATGAGATCTTGTTGAAGCTTATGTAATCTTTATTATGCCAGCTTTACAAACATGTCAATTGTACGAGTAGCTTATATGATTATCTATCTCTTAACTTTGAATGCTGAATTACTAGTTTGGAATACATTGTTAAGTTTCATAATGCAGTTTTCCATGATTTCGTAACCATTTCTTTTTCTCTGTTTGAGTAGGTGCAAATGCTTTGCTAGTAACCATATGTATATTGCTTTAGTTGGATCATGTGATAGTGTCAAAGCATTCATCAGCTCTATAGCATCATCTGAGTTGGCTAATGCTTGTGTTGTTGAAAAATATTTGGAAATGAGTTGTTTGTGTAGCTTGTTTCTTTTCATGTTCTTGTTCAATAATTTATGATAGTATTTCTTTCCCTTTCCCTTTCATTTGTTCATTTCAACCTGTGCAGTTTGTGCAAGTATTTGATGGTAGCCTCTGGCAGGGCATCAGTTTTCATTCTCCGTGCCAAAGAGAATACTATAATCAAAGTACACTTTTTATTCCTTTTGTTTTTTTCCCTCAGGGTTGCTCCCCCATGGATAATTCTTTGCATCATGGTTTTATTTGTTTGATACTTTTCAGGCTTGGGACCATGCTGTTGGCATTATATGTGTCCAGGAAGCTGGTGGAAAGGTATGCTTTTATCCATTTTTTAAGTCTGCATATCTTGTGAATGTCAAATTATAGTTTTCAAATGTGTCTGTAGTCTGATGCGTGATCAATTCATTGGCTTAATTGGAAGGGTCATGCGAAAACACAGGGAAATGCTGCGAATCTTATCACAAACAAAAGAACTGTGGTGAACTCATTTACACAACAGCAAAGAATAAACTCAAGTTAATAGATCTGTTCATGACATTTTGTTGTAATATGTATATTTGCTCAACACTTGCCATTTGCTAGCTGTGATTAAAATCATTTAGATGTCAAATGCAATTTGTAGCTAAATGATATTTACACACTTGTATAAAAAGAACAACATAAGTAACAAACATTATAAAAAGAACAGTATAAATGAGTTACACATGCTATTGTGAAACATGTTGAATGGATCTTTAATAATTTTAACTTGTCTGATCTTGGAAGACAACTTCTCCTTGGGCTTATTACCTTTGGTTTTAAGTAGCCTTTTCAACAAATGCATTTTCTGTATTAGATAATGTTATGAGCCTTGATATGTAAAGGCAGATTTACACACAGATATACAATTAAAGCTTAAACCCTATTACATTTGTAAGATGATGCACCGTAAAATTCACATCTATTGAATTGCCCTAGAGAGATATATATACATCAAGGAGGAGCCTTCTTATTAATGGCTCATTATTATAATTAAATATATACAATCATAATTCTAATTCTAATTCCTGATTGTAAATGATATCTTTCCTAATATATATCTCAATCATATCTCAACACTCCCCCTCAAGTTGGAGCATAGATATTAATCAAGCCCAACTTGTTACAAAGATAGTCAACTTGTATCCCATTGAGAGCCTTAGTCAAAAGGTCGTCTAATTGATCACCAGATTGCACGTCCTGTAGAAATGAAGTTCACCTTGATCTTGTCTCGAACAAAGTGACAATCAATCTTGATATGTTTCGTTCGTTCATGAAACACAGAATTGGAGGCTATGTGAAAGGCAGCTTTGTTATCACACCATAACTTTGCTGGTAATGATACACTAAAACCGACCTCTTTCATCAGTTGATAGATCCATACAATCTCTTTCATCAGTTGATAGATCCGACCTCTTCTGCGCTTGATCGTGACATCACATCTTGTTTCTTACTCTTCCAAGAAACCAAATTCCCACCCACAAAGACACAATATCCTGTAGTAGATCGTCTGGTAGCTTTCGATCCGCTGTAATCGGCATCACAAAAAGACTCAATTTCAGTATGACCATGATTAGTATAAAGTATACCAAGACCAGACGCCCCTTTTAGATAGTGTAAAACATGCTCTAGGGCTTCCCACTGAGCTACTGTTGGTGCTATCATGAATTGGCTAAGGATACTAACCACAAAAGTGATATTAGGACGGGTTACTGTAAGATAATTCAACTTGCCAACCAGCCTCCGGTACCTTTCAGGATTCTCAAAAGGCTTGATCTTCTCAGGATCAAGTTTGTTCTTCATATCTTCCGGTAGTGTCTCAAAAGGTACTGTGCCATCAAGATCAAGAAATGGGTTTGGAATCATAGGGACACTACTTGGTGCTGATCCTAATGTTCCTGTTTCTTCCAACAAATCAAGAACATATTTCCTTCTCCCTTTCTTACTTCTCATAACCTCTATTCCCAGAAAGTACTCCAAAGGGCCCAAATCTTTTGTCTCAAAATAAGAGTTGAGGAAGGTCTTGAGCAACGAAATTCCAGAGGTATTGTCATCTGTGATTACTATATCATCAACATAAACAACCAATAAAATAATACCATCATCTGTCCTTTGGTAAAACACATAATGGTCACACCTGCTTTGATGCAGGCCAAACTTTTGAACTACGATACCTACGAAGAGTAGGAGAGAAACAACGATACCCCTTTTGAACCCTAGAATAACCAAAGAAGACACATTTGAGGGACTTTGGATCATGTTTGGAGACCGAAGGGTAAACATCACGAACAAAACAAACACACCCAAAGATTTTTGAATTAATAGGAAATAAGGGCCTAGTAGGAAACAATGTGTTGTAAGGAGCAACACCATTAAGAATAGTCATCCGATTGATCAAAAAACATGCAGTAGACACAGCATCAGCGCAAAATGGCTTAGGGACATTCATTTGAAACATGAGAACCTGAGCAAGTGTCGGTTCTTTCTTTCAGCAATACCATTTTGAGCAGGTGTATCGGCACAAGACGATTGATGAAGAATGCCGTGCTAAAGCATATAGTTTTGAAATTGCATTGAGAAGTATTCCTTGGCATTATCACTACGCAATGTTTGAATGGATGCAGCAAACTGGGTTTTAATTTCAGCACAGAAATTGCAAAAATGAGAAAATAACTCAGAACGAGATTTCATTAAGTAAAGCCAAGTTGTTCGAGAGAAATCATCTACAAAGGTAACAAAATACTTAAAACCTGTTTTAGACTCTAGGACAAGGACCCCAAACATCAGAATGAACTAATTCAAAGGGGGACGTAGCCCGTTTATTGACTCTAGACACCAAATGGATACGATGATGTTTGACAAACTGACATGAATCACAATCTAAAGATGATACATGACTTAATTGAGGATAAATCCTCTTCAAGGATGCCAAAGACAAATAACCTAAACGACAGTGAACATCAAAAAGAGATGCACCACTAGAACAAGCAACCGAACGAGGCACCCGATTATCAAGGAAGTAATGTCCTCCAGACTCATAACCCTTACCAATAATATGTTTCGTCTTGAGATCCTGTATCAAACAATGGTCAGGAAAGAGTGTGATAAAACATTTTAATTGTCGAGTAAGTTTACTAGGGGAAAGAAGATTAAAAGCAAGGTCAAGGGACATTCAAGACAGAGGTTAAGTTGATAGATGAAGTGGGTTGAACAGTTCCAGATCCAAAAACACGAGAATACAAACCAGTAGCAATAGTGATGGAAGAAGGGTTGGCATACGGCATAAATGATGAGAAGAGATGACGATTACCTGTCATGTGATCAGTGGCACCGGGATCGATGATCCATTTCGAGGAAGAAGTAGCAAGGCAAGAATCAACTATACCTATAGCAAGAGCACTAGGAGTGGAGGCAGTAGTGTCACTAGCTTGAGACCCAGCCATGAGAAGAAATCAAATCACCGTAAGAACCAATTAACAGCGAAACAACCGTAAACTACCAAATAGCAAAGGGGCAACAACCAAACGTCATGAACCAACAAACTAGAAGCAATCTCCAGCCAAAAACAAACCCAGAAAACACTGAAAAGAAGAAACGCGACGAACAGCGAGTGCGTACGGAGAGAGAACAGTGACGGCGGGAGAGAACTAGCTAAACGTAGGTTAGGCTCTGATATCATGTAAGATGATGCACCGTAAAATTCACATCTATTGAATTACTCGAGAGGGATATATATATCAAGGAGAAGCCTTCTTATTAATGGCTCATTATTATAATTAAATATATACAATCATAATTCTAATTCTAATTCCTGATTGTAAAGGATATCTTTCCTAATATATATCTCAATCATATCTCAACAACATTAAAAGGTAAGAGGCTACACTTTTACACTGATATAAAAGAAAAGTTTACACTTTGACCATACAAATCACACATACACTCACAAAAATAACTCTCGCAAGCAGAACAGAGCAAAAACTAACAACAAACACAATAAACATACAACATCAACAGACTTGCAGCACCAAATATGATGAAGGAAGACCACCTTCCTCCTAGACTAAAGGGAAGATTTATAGAACCCAAAAAGTGACTCACAACCCCCAACCTATAGACTGTCCACAGCCATACTACAGCCACCCCATTTGCTATTTTTGTCTTCCAAATGGTAACTCAAAGTGCTGACCAGCGAAAAGTATCTTGCCCTTTCCATATATTTTCTTTAGTTTCCAAGAGTGGTCCTAACAGATAACAAGTTATCGCTAAAGAATGAGACAGGGAATCTGATTGTGCCTTGCTCTATTAGTTAGCCATGCAGTGGATAGTAGTATGTCAATCAACTCTAGTATCATGTGTTATCTTATCCCATCTGAATATTACTGTCCAAATATGGTGGCGAGAAAATGAAATCACATTCCATATCAATTCATTTACACCTAGCCATTTTTTCCCCTATATTAGTGAGCATATAACTGTCATTGTGAACCAACCCATAGCTGTTTGCCCTGTTGGCAATAAAACAGTCAATCATATTGCAGGAAAATAGGAATTGAAGTACAAAACAAAATAATCCAATTTATGTGACAAAACAGAGAAAGAAAATAAACTGAATTAAAACATGCTGATACTTATTCAAGTGTGATGGGAAACCTTTTTCTAAAACCAAGCAATTAAGATGGGAGAACTAATCCACTTAGATACCACTTTAGTGTCCTACTTTACTCAGTACGGATCTCCACTTAGATACCACTTTAGTGTCCTACTTTACTCAGTACGGACCATAGATATCTTACTTTACCCAAGTAATGGAAAATATGATTAAGGATAATTAATATTATTTTATTATTGTTTTGTTATTAAACTAAGATAATTAGAATTTTTTGTTTTATATAGATCAGGTATTTTATTTAAATAATGAAATGTAAATTATTTCTTAGATTTATTTTGAAAAAGGATTAATTAGTATTCAGCTATTGTATATGGATGAGAGTATGTGTATCAAATGCAAGGCAATACAATATGTAAGATAACAAAACATATTTGAGTTATTTTGGAATATTTTATAGTGGAAAAGTTCAACAATAGAAGTTTGAAAATATACTGTAATTCTTCAAGTCTTAAATGTATAACCTATTTACTTAATTTGATTCGATTAAGGATGTCAATTAAGTTAGTTAATATCATTTTTTTTCTAAAACACACTAATAATCTTCCTTAATTCCATTCCTCTCTCTTACTTGATTATTTGTGAATGAGTATTAATAGGGTTATTTGGGAAAAATGATAAAAATAAGAAATAGGTTCTATATTTAGGAGTAAGATCAACTTCCTAGTTAGGTTTTAAATTAAGGACAAGAGTACTATCTTGAAGTGCAGGAGGGGTATCATATTGGATATGCATCCAACACGGATGCCTGAACTGTTTTGAAGTATCCATGCTACATAGTTTTAGTATGATTTATTTTTTATCTTGTCAGTATCTTATTTCACAACGATTCAGTATGATTTACATTATTCTTCAATAGTTGATAGGGGTTCCCAAACTACAGCATCTTGTGTGTATGCCTAATAGGCTAATACTACTATTATCTTTGGTCTACATGACCCTATAACAATCCTGTATAAATGTAATAATGTGATGTTTCTCTGGTTGATTGTTCCATGATGTTTGTCTGTGTGAAAATGGGAACTTCTACTGTAAGTAATGTACTAAATCAATTCTGTCTCTCTTTGAACAAGTGTCTCTTAAGTTGTTTCATGATGGATTTTTTTCATAACGCTCTTCGTTCTTAGGTAGGAGGACAAATATCAAGTAAAATTATGTTTAATTATAAAATCATGTGTTATTGGAACGCTGAACTGTTTAATTATTTCTCAAGTGACCGTTATTTTTTTACCGTTTTGAAACTTGATCTTTTTAGAAGTTTTTTTTTTGGCTTCCATATTGATTAGGTAACTGATTGGGAAGGTAGAGAAATAGACCTGTCCGCAGATCAAATTGGCCGCAGAATTATATTCCCTTCGGGTGGTGTCCTTGTTACTAACAGCATCTTACATGACCAAATTCTACGGATCATCTCTCAAAATTCAATTCTTTGATGCTTACTGGTCAGTTCTCTTAGTGGTAAAAATTACTTCTATTTTTGCAATCTGTGTCATGTATCATCTCTAACATTCATTCTACAAATAAGATCTTTCATTGTAGAATTCTAATATAATATTAATGATGATGTATGATTAGGAAACAAATGGCCCATTATATTTTATGCGATGTGGCATGAGACGGGGTTCGATGCTAGCTCATTCACTCATCAAATAAAACCTTTTAAATTTGACTACCCAAAATTTGTCCAAAATAAAAATTGAAAATGTAAGCAACGGTTAGCAAACATGTAATCTGCTCATTTGTGGGTTAATCCTTTTATTAGTCTATTTATCTTGATCTCAGTTGTGGATTATTCTTGGCCAAAAAAATGGCTATTCTTATAGCCACACAAGAGACATACACCCATTTCCCTTTTCTTTTGTTTTCTTCTTTTGAGAGCAAACATATACTCGGTTTCTTTTTTTTTCTGCTGGTTACCAAGGGTGTCCAAAATCCACTTCAGGTTTGGGACTAATTCCTTTTGAGGCTTAGAGCATAAAGGCTTTGTTAAACACAAGTTTTTTAATCCTAAGGGTCAGTTTTTATCAATTTTGAAGCTTAAGGGTAATTTTGCCCCTAAAAAGCTTTTGGAACATTTTCCTTGAGTAAAAACTTTTAGCCCAAATTTTCACTTTAAACCTTTATGAAAATTTGTAAAACTCATTGACAAATATAAAAGTATGAGTATATTGAATGGCTAACTCAATGATCTAATGATCCTTACGACCAACAGAGTTTCTACAGCAATATGATCAGGGTGGTTATTGCAACTTAAATGCAACTATGTATTGGTTTTCGGTGAAAAGAGATGCTAGCTGCTAGAACTAGCCACCTATTAGTATCTAGTGAGAGTACTTAATGCGTTTGCAAGAACGAGGTTTCTTTCAAGAGTACTTAAATCTCAATAAATCGTATGTTCAAACGAGGTTTCTTTCAATGTAATCTTTTAATCTTTTCTAGAATTCCTCTCATTGGCTTGGGAGGATTTAGGTTAGGACAGCCATGTTGTCTCACGTTTATGCTTTTGATTAGATCATTGCATGATAGTTTACAATCATCAAATATGGTATTGTATGAGATGTAATAACAACCTGTGTTATATTCGTAAGATTAATTCGTTAAACCCTCCAAATGAATCTTAAGTCTTAATGCCGTCAATTAATGAATAGTTGTCAAAACCTCGATCGCTCACATGTATGTTCCACCAAAGTGGATGCATTTGAGTTATCTTGGGAAGACAATCGTGAGTAATGGTGCTATTCACCCATTTCATTATTATCTTGACTTAATTGAGATTATCAAAACGGTTTTGGATCTCAAGGCATTAGATGGGATTAAACATGCTAGGTCATATGATGATCAAATCCCATAAAATCTAAGAGTTACATATGATGTAATTGGTAAAGGGTTACCTACCTAAATAACTTAAATTTAAGATCTTGCCAAAGCGGAGTTAAATTTAAGTAAATTATGGATCTTAGCCCACTAATTATATTGAGGGATCGAATCCCATAAAATCTAAGAGTTACATATGATGTAATTGCTAAAGGGTTACCTACCTAAATAACTTAAATTTAAGGTCTTGCCAAAGCGGAGTTAAATTTAAGTGAAATATGGATCTTAGCCTACTAATTATATTAAGGGTTATTAATTCAGTGGGAGATTACTTATATGCTTTGCGTATTTTGAAATTGTAAAATCATGTCGACTACTAATACTGCTATACCATCACTGCGATTGGTCCTTGAGAAAGAAAAGTCATTGAGACAAACTGTCTTGACTGGTTCAGGAACTTGAGAATTGTTCTCAAGCACGAAAGAAAGGCTTATGTCCTTGATCGGCACATTTCTGATGAGCTTGCAGCCAATGCTCCCAGAGCTCATAGAGATGCTTACTTGAAGCATAAGGATGCTCTGTGGATGTAGGATGCCTTATGCTAGCCACCATGGTTCTAGAGATCCAAAGAGATCTGGAACATATGGAGGCATATGAGATGATTGTTCATCTTAAGGAAATATTCCAGCAACAGGTAAGGCAGGAAAGGTTTGAGACCACTAAGGTTTTACATTCCTACAAGATGGCTGAGGGTGCATCAGTTAGCTCTCATGTATTAAAGAGGAAAGGCAAGGGCATTAGAAAGGGTAAAGGCTTTACTGGTAAGACTAAAAGGCCAAATAAACCTGAAACCAAGTCCACGCCGGATAAGGCTAAGCCTTCAAAGGATGGAGTATGCTATTTCTGCAATGAGCCTGGTCATTGGAAAGGAAATTGCAAACTCTTCCTGGAAGATCTGAGAAAGAAAAGGAAGGATAACGGGGCTATCTCTTCAAGTATTTATGTTATAGATATTTATTTTTCTACTTCCTCTGCATGGGTATTTGATATTGCATGTGGTTCTCACATCTATATAAGTGTGTGGGACCTCAAGGATAGTAGAAAATTGAAAAAGGGCGAAGTGGACCTACGCATTGGGAATAAAACAAGAGTTGCTGCTCTAACTGTAGGCACTTATGAATTAGTTCTGCCCAGTGAGCTTTTGTTAGTGTTGACAATTGCTTTTATGTTCCTACTTTGAGTAGTAACATTGTTTCTCTTTCTTATTTGGATAAGGAAGGTTATACTTCCATTGCCGGCAATGACAAATATTCTATTTATCATAATGACAATTTTATGCTGATGGTGATCTGCATCTTGATCATTACCTTTTAAATTTAGAACATCCCGCAAGTGGAAATATCTATAACATAACTGCTAAAAGGATTAAATCAAACGATTTGAATCCAACCTACCTATGGCATTGTCGTCTAGGCCATATAAATGAGAAACACATTTCTAAACTCCATCAAGATGGATTTCTTAACTCATTTGATTTTCAATCAATTGACACATGTGAATCTTGTTTATTGGGAAAGATGACTAAGGCA
>JANTPZ010142869.1:0-12889 GCA_025593235.1 Vachellia pachyceras
TTAAGGTATTTATTTAGAGAAAATCTCAAGAAAATGCCATTTGAATTCAAAAATTTCAAAATGGTCATTAGAATATATAAAGAATAAATTGGGGAAAGAATATCAATTTAGGATTTTAAAATATTAGCGTCTTACATAATTACACTTCATTTTCAATTTTTTTTAAAAAAAACTGAAAACCACCCTCGGCCCACTGGAGCTTCGACAACTGTGGATTTTTTGGGTAAACATTTTCACACCTCACCTCTGTAACCAAAAGATACGGTGGCCATGGGACCATCAAACCTCTTTTATTAACACGTTACACAATCCTTTATAAATACAAGAAAAACTATAATGTCTCTCTTACTAACTACAATAATAACATGAATAAAAACATTTACTGCTCATTTAATAAATTTTACATCCGAAGAAATTCAACTAATTGAGTGAAAATGTGGAAAATTGACAACATTTATTGATTTTTACAAATAAGAATGTAATCATTTTCATCACTAATTACACTTATAACGTGAATTACAAGTTTACAACAATTACAAATATATCAACCGTTTCAATAATAGCATTTGCTGCTTTATATAATAAGTTCCACATTTGGAGAAACTCAATTAATTGAGTGAGAGCGTGAGAAATTGATAACATTTTTGGATTTTGTACAAAAATCACTAATTACACTTCAAATATGAATGACAATAATTACAAAAATATTGACCTTCATGTTAGGGTTGCAGTGGTGACCTCGCAAGGGTGGTTTTCAGTTTTTAAATTAAAAAAAATGAGGGGTAATTATGTTAAAACACCAACATTTTAAAATCCCAATTTAATACATTCTTTCCATTTTATCCTTTCATGTATTCAGAAGACCATTATGGAATTTTTGAATTCAAATTTCAAATTGTATGTTCTTAGAATTTTCCCATTTATTTATCATGTCAGAACAAAGATGACGTCTTCAAACCTTGTTTGCCATAGTTTAAGAGAAGTACATTCATATAAGTCGAAACAAAATTTTTTTTACATATTTATTTTGTATATAAGTAATTTCTACCACTAATTCAAATAGCACTCCCTTATGTTTTTCTTTAATTAAACAAACCTTCCATCTATTTTGAAAACTTTAATTACACAAACATTCCATCTCTTTTGAAAACATGCTTTTTAGTCCAAACCATTAACACATTTAAATTTAAAGAATATTAAAAAATTCTTAAAGCACATTTTTAATTAAAAATCATATTAAAATAAATCTTGCTTACTAATTTTCCCTATTATATCAAATCTCTGATCTGTCTTTTTAACATTAATATTCATTAATGATCTGTTTAATATTTTTATTAAATCTACAAAAAATTAAGTAACTTTTTATGTGGGAGTATTAAAACTTGATAAGAAATTTGAATAATTTTTTTAACAAACATGTTTAATAAATATATATATATATTTCTTAATTGAATAGGACAAAACTTAGGTGAAGTGAATTAGGTCTACTAGGTACAGGTAGCTAATGAGATCAAACCAACTAGATTAATTTAATGCATGACATTTAAACCCTATTGACGAACGTTAAAATCTAAATGTCTGAATTTTCCTTTTTCTTTTTAAAGAAAATCTAAAATCTAAATTGCATTGATTGACAATTTGATTAAATCATTTGAAAAGGAGGAGCTAGTTTTGCATCAAGGGAGAATAAATGAAAGAACCAATTGTTGAAGAAGGGCTTATGGTAGGACTTTTAGGTTTTGGTGTGTCTGGCAACCATTTTGGAGGCCATGGAATGCATTCCCAGACCAGAGTGCATTTTCCAAAAGAACCTGAATGTTTGGAAGCATCAAAAGGCAAAATGCATTTTGAGCTTAAAATGCATTATGGGGAGAAAAAAACTCTTTTTGCCTAAAATGCATTTTAAGTCACGACATATGACACTTCAAATCTCGATCTGAACATGAAAATTTTAAGTCGTGACTTAAATATTTTAAATTGCGACATGGGACATTCTAATTACTTTTATTTCATTTTCTCATAATTTTATCACAATATAATACATATATGTATTATTTAATTAAATTCATTTTCTTTTAAATCATTTTCCACCAAAAGTCACGTTTACAACATTTATCCAAACAAATTTTTATTTTCTAAAATATATTCTAACCAAAAGTCATTCTTTCAATGATTATCTAAACAGGGCTTGATCGGTGGTTAACAACGATTAAATGTAAGTGGATTAAATTAATCCGCCTGGCTTAATTTCATTCGTTGCTTGTACCTAATGGACCTAACAAAACCTAATGCCCCGTTTGGTAGCAAGGAAGTAGAGCTGAAGAATTGGAAATGGAATTTAAATCCATATCATGTGTGTTTGGTACGTTGGAATCCAGTTCTCTATGGAACCCATGGAAGCCAAAATGGTTGGAAGTGGGTTCCACCCTCATACCCATGGAAGTGGGTTCCAACCTCAGTTCTTTTGTCCATTGTCATCTCTACCCTTCCCCTCATCTTCTTCTCTAGTTACCCCACCTTCATCGACTCAGACGGCGACTTTGGCAACCTCTGGCGACGAACTCTGAACGTGACCTTTGGGAACAAAGAACGAACGCGGCCTCTAGCAACCTTTAGTGACGAACTACGAACACGACCTCTGGTGACGAGCGCGATCTCCGGCGATGAAAAATGACCTCGACCTTTGGCGACGAAGAATGACCGCGACCTCTGGCGACGAACTACAAACCCGACCTCTGGCGACAAGCAAGATCTCTGGCGATGAAGAACAAACGTAACCTCTGGCGATGCGACAAACTGGTGGTCGGAATTGTTGCGGTGGAGGGGGAAGAATTTTTTTTTTGGAAGAAGAGAAATTTTTTTTATAGAGGGTATATTAGTCTTTTCACATTATAAATATAAATATTAAATTAACTTTGATATGTATGGTAATCAATTTAACAATTTGACAAAAAATGTGAAAATAAATTAAAATTATTATTTAATTTTGGATAAAGTATGTGATTAAATGATTAGTAAGCAATATTTATGTTAAGAAGTGGCATTTGATCAAAATAATGGGTGGGTGCTATAATTTAACTGTTGACTAACTGTTGGATGGATGGAATTTAAGGAAGATTTATATAAATTTGCAAAATAGAATATTTGCTTTTGTAATCAAAGGAGGGTTTATGCAACATAAGCAACCCACGTGATGTGTTGTAATGTAATTAAAGCAAACCAGAAGGTAGTTAAAGTATTTTTTTTCAGAAGTAACGCAAGCGCACAGAAAATTGTTAAAGATTCTTGCTTATTTTCCTAAATAGCCATATTCTGTTAAATTGTTTTTTCTGGGTCCATTGCACTCAAATAAATTTTAAATATTTCTCAGCAATTATACTCATTTTAAATGTTTAGAATTTATTAACATATATTAGAAAAACATAAAGGAATGAAAATAAATTGTATAATGTCTAATGAAATAAAATATGACAAAATAGGGGGGAGTTGTTGATACCTTGTTTTGATGATAACAAAATTGTATTAAAAGATTGCAAAATGATTTTTTGAATCAAAAGTTTTGAGTATTGAATAAGACTTCATAAAGATACTCAAGTGTTTTTGTCAAAATATTGACAGTACTCGAGCAGTGAGATTCAACGCTCGAGCACTGCAGGGTTTAATCATAAGAAAAATCAGTGCTCTCAGGCAACACTTCAAGTATTGACATAAAGTATTGTCAATACTCGAGTGTTGGAATGTGGTACTCGAGCACTGTGTTTTGAAAAGGAGTTTTTAAGTTATGCTCTGAGTGAACACTGCAAGTATTGGCTGACAGCAGAGCCAATGCTCGAGCACTAGGTTTCAAGTACTCGAGCATTGAGGTTTTTGAAAGCACTTTAAGTCAACACTCCAAGTATTGGCTGAAAGTATTGCCAATACTCGATTACTGGATTTCAGCACTCGAGTGTTGACTATTTTTCTCAACACTGTCAGACAACACTTCCAGCATTGGCTGACAGCATAGCCAACACTTGAGCACTGCTTTTTTGTCACTCGAGTGTTGAGACTTTTGACAGTGCTGTCAAGTGATACTTCAAGTGAAAACTTCCAGCAGAGCCAACACTCGAGCACAGATCTCCAGCACTAGAGTGTTGTGACTTAACTCTCAACACTGGAAGCCAACACTGCAAGTATTGACAGCCAGTATTGCAAACACTCGAGTACCAATTTTTTATCACTCGAGTATCGGGCTGAAGATTTTCACTGTTCATCAATACTCTATATCAATACTTCCAGCATTCACTTCCAGTACTACTATCACTCGAGCATCATTATTTCATCACTCGAGTATTATGATTTGATAGAATTATTTTTCATCACTTGCACAGAATACTCGAGTATTCCTAAAAAGTGTTATTAACACTCAAGCACTGAGATTTATCACTCGAGTATTTGATTCTTTTCAAAACACTTTCACATAACACTCGAGCATTGCATTAAAGCATTGAACTTCTCCTTGAAATATTATTGAGCAACACTCGAGCATTAAATTCTTATGCTCGAGCACTGTCTCTCTCTCTCTCTGACAGCCTGATATCTGACACTCTTTACCAACGCTATACACCTACTTTCCTTATTTGTATAACGACATTTTTGAAATCTAACTGCTCTCATAAAAGAAAAAGTTTGAAACATTAAATAAGGGAAGGAGCACACGCATGCTCCGAGACTCAGAGGTTTTAACGTTCTTCTACAACCTTAAACCTCGAATAACTCAAAGGCATTTAATGCCATTAATGAAGGAGCTGAATGGTCGATAGTGAGAGTAATGGATACTAAATGAAGTCTAACGGACATTTAAGAGACTCTCATCTATAAAAGGACCAAGCATTCAATGAAGAAGTAAGAGAGACGAATATCCTGAGTATTCAAAGCAACATTTACCACATTCTCTGTACTCTTTCATTTATTTCTTCTGAGCTTCATTATTAGCCATATACTCTTTTGAGAGAGTTATCTGAGGCCAAAATACTTTGTAAATTTGTGAGAAACTCAAGGATAAGGCCTTGAGTAATTTGGGCTGAAAGTGAGTTAGAAAACAGAGGGTATTATATTCTGTTATAGTGAAAAGAGAAAGGGGGAGTGAATCCCAGGTTGTAAAGGCTTAAGAAGCCTGTTTTGCTGTTGATAGTGGATTTGGAAATCTCGGGGGTGCCCTGAGGACTGGACGTAGGTCAAGGAGACCGAACCAGGATAAATCCTTGTGTTCATCTTCCTTCTTCGCTCTTGGTGACTTTGTTCTTGTCCTTGTGTTTTTAAATTGCAATTTTTTTATTAGAACAATTCACCCCCTCTCTTGGTCAAATCATATTATAACAGGAGTGGCATCACTCACTTTATGACTTATTATATATATATATTTCATATTTTACACTTTAGGGTTTGGATTTCTAAATATTATTCCTTATTTTGTGTGCAAATAAGATAATCAATCAATTGAGAAAGAAGATATATTCGAATGAATTGTAAAATCAAAAGTTGAATATGAAAATAATACCTTCCTTCGAATGAAGCATAAAGATCATTCGAATGAACTATGAAAAATTGTAGTTATCTGGAGTCCATATTCGAATAAGGTGAAGATGAGAAATTCATTTGAATGACTACGAAAGCTCATTCAAATAAGTGTATATTTTGGTGGAGAATCTTTCAAAATAAGGCATTCATTCAAATGAAGCATATTGCTCTTTCAAATGAATTGTGAAAAACTTTAGCTGATATCTCAATACCATATTCAGATAAGCTAGAGATGAGGATTTTATTCGAATGGGAAAAATTTGTCATTGAATGAAGTATATATTTTAGTGGAGAATATTTGAAAATAAGGCATTCATTCAGATGAAGCATAGTGCCCATTCGAATTAAGTGTGAAAACTTCAGTTGATATCTCGAGGCCATATTCGGATAAGCTGAAGATGAGGACTTTATTCGAATGAAAAAAATATGTCATTCGAATGAAGTTTAGATTTTGGTGGAGAATATGTGAAATAAGGCATTCATTCAAATGAAGCATTATGCTTCATTCGAATGAAGTGTGAAAAACTTCAACTGATATCTTGAGGCTATATTCGGATAAGATGAAGATAGGGACTTAATTCAAATGAGAAAAATTTGGCATTCGAATGAAGTGTATATTTTGGTAGAGAATATGTTAAAATAATGCTTTCATTCAGATGAAGCATAGTGATCATTCGAATGAAGTGTGAAAAACTTCAGTTGATAGCCATGCTTGGATAACACTGAAGAATATATGAAAATAAAATATTTATTCAAATCATAATATATCCATTCGAATAAAGTTTCAAAACAAATATGTCATTCCCTAGTTCATTATCTTTTTTGTTTAAATTTTTTAGAATAAAAGAAAAAACAAGTTAAGCAAAAAGGAGTAAGAAAGGAAATAAAAAAAAGCAAGAAAAAAGTAGTATTGATTACCATTAGAAAAATAAACTTATTTAAAGATATTTGCATAAAGGAAGTTAAACAAAAAGTAGTTTTGAGTACATAAATAATCCCAAAACAAAACCCTAGACCCTAAAAGTAGTAAAATATAATAGCTGGTTAATGAATTTAAGGGAGAGTAACGGTGTTGCTAACTTTGCACCTTTATTAATTGATTGTTGCTAAATTTGCATCTTATTAATTGGATATTGTTAAATTTGCACCCTTCAAAGGTTAATTGTGCTGGGTACTCCTGACCAACAACTTCATTGCTAAATTTACACATTTACCTTTGTGTATATATGATAACAAAATATTTCTCTTACAACTCTTTAATCCCCTGCCTAATGATCATCAACACCAATTAGAATTAACATCATTTAAATCTATAGGTATTGAGACATTATGAGGTGAAGTTGCAGGAGAAAAACCAAAGGCACTAGGAGCAACATCATCATCATCATTTAAAGATGAGGGGCCAGTAATAAGTATATCTGCATCTCATATATATATAAATTAAATCAAATTAAAAAGTAAAAACATGGTTAAATTCATAAAATAAGAATGTAATCTTGAATAGTGGAAAACATAATCCCTTGTAATTTGGTCAAGTTCAAGATCTATCTCTTGTGGTTTATCAAATTTAGGAGTTTGATCTTCTTCAACCACCCAATAATCCAATTGATCAATTGGATCATAAATTTCATTCTTCTTCTTCTTCTTCAATGTATTCCTTTAATGACAAAATAAAAAATATAATCAATAATGAAATGTATATTTATTAAAATTATAAAAGCGCCCATAAGTTAATTATATATTACCTATACTCTCATATTGTAGTTTGTGAAAACCAAATCATTGAGCCTTTGATGCTCTAATCTATTTCTCCTCTTAGTGAAAACCAAATCATAAGTTAATTTCTTTCACACCCAAAAGAAGAAGTTTGGCTTAATATATGTCTAGCAATTTGCTACAACTCCGGAATTGAACCCCATAGTATAATCACCACTCATTTGTATAACAAAGTAAACAATATTTTAGTTCATATTTAAATATGTATTGACAAGTGAATTCAAATATCAAATTGAATATACTTACGACAAGTTTTTACACTACCTTCTCACATGAAACTTTTTCAAATGATTCCTTACAATCACAGTGGATACCAAGTTGCTGCATCATTACAATATAGTGATCGAGAACTTCAGGTAAGTTAGAATCAAACACGGATACCCAACGGAAACCCAAAGAAGGTCAGCGACGATGAAAAATGGTGAAGCTCAAAGGAAGAAAACAAAGCAAACCACTTATGAAAACCCAAGACAGCGTCGCAGCAGATGAGGCTTGGCGGAGAAAACGACGTTGAGGATAATGGCATCACGAGAAGGCATAGGAGAAGAAGATTTAGGCGAAAAGGATAGTCACCAGAGGAGAAGGTGGAGGAGCTGCGACGCCGATGGCACAATCATGTGGGAAGCCGGACTTTACAAAGAGCATAGGAGCGTCAAGGTGGTATGGACCTATAGGGGTTATGTTTTAATTTTTTTTCTTTAAAATTTGAAATTTAAACGCATGCTACAAAATTTAAACACATGTTGTTAAATACTAACCTGAAGGCTGTGGAGATTCCTCCTTTAGCATATTAACTAAAGGCATGACTAAGTGACACTCCATATGATCGAATCCACTTCATTTATGAGTGTCTGACCCCTTCGCCAACAGAACTCAAGGACGGGTGGTAAAATTCCAATTTAAATATCCAGTATTTCAAGAAATATAATAGGCCTTATGTCACTGAATATGTTTAGCTATATTGATAGTATGATATATTTATACATTATTAACGACTAAATCTTTAAATAAATTATCAAACCAGAGCTCAACAATTTCAGTTAATGTTTTTAACCATTGTCTACCATTTTTTATAGAACTTCATACTACTTAATCCACTCTTTTTATCGGCACATTCATTGGCCTCTTTTATACTAAGGCATCTCAAACATCTTTTTTACTTTTTTCTCTTCAACAGGCACTGCTCTAACTCTTTATGAGCACATTCATTGGCCTCTTTATCTTTTTTATTAAGAATAAATATCCTTCTATTTGAGGCAATCATGTTCTAGACACAACTTGGCACTAAATGTGGGCACATCACTTAACTGGAATTCAAAATTTGATTCACCATGTTACAAGAGATTAATCCTTTCTGGTAGATCCAATCCCATTGATACAAATATTATATTTTCTTGCATGATCACATCAATCTCAATATTATCATCTCAGCTACCTGCCACCTTATGCTCTTATTTATCCTTTTAAAGATCAACATTTGCTACATATAACATTACTAGTTGTATGATTCCCTTTTACCATGTTATACTCCTCCATGACAAATAACTCAAATATCTAAACTTTATGACTTGTTAAACCACTCTGAGTAATATCTCCATTAATTTCACCATTTCTCATATAATTAATCTCAAACTTTAAAATTTTGTCACTTGTGCTTATGGTTTCACCTACTTTTTTATAATTACATCCATGTTATTTTTTTTCCTTTTTATTGGATTCTTAACATTTTCTCAATTATAAACATTTATATATATAGTCATAATATGTTAATTAGAGCTAATACACAAGCTCATAATCTTTTAAAAGACACAAGCTGCTACAAAATACAGATCAAGAGATTTAAAAAAAAATAAAATGATGGAATAAAATGTAGGGATAATCACAACTGTGTCTCAAGCAAAGGACTTAATATCAAATAAGTCCTTTCATCGATTTGTCAAGCTCTCCCTTGAGACTTGTCAATAACAAGTGAAAAAGACCCTTTAACAAACAAATAGAGATATGATAAGTCCTTCCATGGATTTCACTTGCTTTTATATAAAATTTAGGGAGAACCATAATTGTGATACAATATCTAACAAGTCCTTCCATGCGTTTGTCAAGCCTTCCTAGGGACTTGTCGATAACAATTAACAAGTGAAAGAGGCCTATTGAAAAATAGATATTATGTTGCTTAGTTGAGATCTAATTGTGATTCTCTTTAAAATATGTTCATCATGAATATAAAAATAAAAAATTATTGCTAGGAAAAACCCAACAAATTATTGCTAGGAAAAATTATTGCTAGCTAGGGCTTGTTTGGAAATCAGGTTTGAAACATATGTTTCACAGATTCCGAGATAAAAACTAGGTTTTGAAAAGTGATTTATGTTTGGAAAGTTATAGCTTTTACGGATTTCGAGACAAAAAAGTGGGTAGTAAAGAGGAAAGTAAGAAAAAGAAAGAGAGAAAAAGTAGGAAAAATAAAAGAGGAAAAAGTAGGAAAGAGAAAACCTAGGTTTCAAACCTAGACTTGAAACCTAGGTTTTGGCAACCAGGTTGCTAAACGAGCCAACACATTTGATTTTCATAATCCTCAATTAGCCCGTTGAATATGCAAAAGGGAAAATCAGTTAGTGGGTATCAATTTGTCATTTTGAAATGTTTGTACTTTTTACAGAAATGCCCCTCATTTGAGAAAAGGATAAAGGCACCCGGAGGTCGATGAGCTCTAGCGTGTCTGTGGCTATTTTTTAGGCCACCAAATTCTTTTTTTCCCTCTAAATTTGAAGTCAAGGTGGTGGTAAATGTGGGATTTGATCTCACCCCACCTTATTTTCCCAAAAGATCTAATGATTATTGGGTCACCGAACCACTTTATTAATATATATATATATAATGCATATAATATATAGCACATGTAGTCATGGAACGTTTTACTTAGTGATAATACTTATAATGCGAATGACAATATTTATAAAAGCATTAATAATATTAATAACTAATTTTACTATTTGGAGAAATTCAATTATTTAGGTGATAGTGTGAAAATTGATTACACTTGTCAATTTTTACAAGAATAACATTTGTAAAAATATTAACAATTTCAATAGTAACGTTTACCACTACAATTAACAAATTTTATATTTATAGAAATTCAATTAATTGGGTGAAAGTTTGAAAAATTGACTATACTTGCCAATTTTTACAAGTAAGAATGTAATGTTTTAATCATTGACTATATTTGAAACGTGAATGATAGCATTTATAAAGGTATTAAACATTTCAATAACTCTATCTACTGCTTCTTTTAAAAAGTTTCACATTTAGTAAAATTCAACTAATTGGGTGAGAGTGTGGAGAATTGACCACACTTGTTACGACTAAGAGCATAATGATTTAAATCAATGACTATATTTCTATTACAGATGACAACATTTATAAAGGTTTTGACCATTTCAATAACATGATTTCTACTATTTTTACTGAGTTATGCACTCGAGAAAATAATAAATATCTTTAGTGAAATATGTTTAATTAAAAAATTTAAAAGATGGTTAAATTAAAATCATTGTAATAACTTATATTATAATATATTATAATAATTAAACATATAAAACAAAATATACATTTATTATTTTCAAAAATAAGTTGAATTTCTCAAAATGTGGAATATGTCAAAAGTGGTAATAGATGCACTTATTAAAATAATAAATTTTCACCCAAAAAAATAAAATAAAATAAAATAATAAATGTCTTTACAAATGTTGTTATTGACTTTACAAGTATAATCAATAATTAAAACGTCCATTATAATCTTAATGAAATAGTCAAAACTTTTATAAATGTTGTCACCCGTATTACAAGTATAGTTAATGATTTAAAATATTATACGTTTAATTATAAAACCTGACAAGTATAGTCAATTCCTCACACCATCACTGTTGAATTTCACCAAATATGAAACTCTTTAAAAGTAGTAGCAGATAGAGCTATTAAAAATGTTAATACCTTTGCAAATATTGTTATTCACGTTACAAGTATAATCAATGATTAAAACATTACATTCTTACTTGTGAAAATTAGTAAGCGTAGTCAATTTCCCACACCGTCATCCAATTAATTGAATTTCTACAAATATGAAATTTATTAATTGTAATGGTAAACTTCGCTATTAAAATTGTCAATACCTTACAAATGTTATCAGTCATATTACATGTATAGTCAATAATTAAAACACACATTATAATGTTATTGAAATAGTCAAAACCTTTATAAATGTTATCATCCATATTACAAATATAGTCAATGATTAAAAACATTACTCTTAGTTGTAAAATCTGACAAGTGTAATCCATTGCCCAACACTCTCACTCAATTAGTTGAATTTCTACAAATGTAAAACTATTTAAGAACACTAGCAGAGTTATTCAAATTTCCAATACCATTAAAAATGTTGTCGTTCATGTTACATATATAGTTAATGATTAAAGCATTAAATTAATTGTAAAAATAGGCAATTGTATCAATTTCCCACGCTCTCCCCCAATTTATTAAATTTTTCCAAATATAAAATTTGTCAATTGTGATAGTAAATTTTATTAATTGAAACATGCCATCATCACATGTGCTCTACATTAATTGAAACATGTCATGATCACATTTGCTCTACATTATATGAATTATATTAATAAAGTGATTTGGTGTCTTAATGGTCATCAAACCTTTTAGACAACTAAAATGTGGAGAGATCAAATCCCACCGACAGGCAGGTGCTCCAACGTGAATGCCTTTATCTTGTTTTGTCAAAATGAAGGGTATTTATTGTAAAAGCACCAACATTTGAAAGCGACAAATTACTGCCTTCTCACTAATTTATCCTTTTGCATATTCACAAGGCTAATTTGGAATTATGAAATTCAACTGATATTTTTTGGGGATTTCCCTTTATTATTCTCGTCTCGTTACATCTGTATATACTCTAATCTATGTTGATTGTATTTAAGCTTGTGGCAAAATTCATTTTGGTAGACATTGAATGATATAAATTAATAATTACTAACATCATTTCTCTTTTAAATTAACAAATTATTGGCGTAGAAACCAACACTTACAGTTGAGGAAATGATGAGGGTCCAATGAAAATGAGAAAATAAACTATAAAGACTTAATTAAAAATGGGATAAAATTTCCAATGAAACGTAGCTTAATGTGTATCCTCCCATGCAAAACAAAAGGGCAAAATTATAAGTTGCTTACTAATTTTCCCAAAATTAAAACCAAACATGCTTCTGCTTTTCCATTTCTCTTGGTTAGTTCATATAGTTTCAAAATATTATCGCCGCCTGTTTGGAGGGGTAAATGCCATTCATTAATTCCGTTCTGTTTTCTCCAAAGGCATTCATTCCATTCCACTGCATGTCCCATTCCCTTCCACACACTTTATACACGGCAACGAAAGGCGGGGTCGAGCGTATCAGACGCTCAGAAATCAGCAAAAAAGTTAAAATGAAATAGATATGAGAAAAGAGCAACATGGGTAATCAGATCTTCACCATCCTCTTCCTCTGCCTCT
>JANTPZ010142878.1:0-16242 GCA_025593235.1 Vachellia pachyceras
TAGAGTAGATAGTTAAATACTGAAGCTCACACAATGTTAATCAACAAAATGAAAGACGCATAAATGCAGAGAATAATAGCTTATTCAGTTCTTTCATCGTCGTCTCTTCTCTAGCTTGAATGCTTTTCATTTATAGCCCAGACTTTGTTTGCTAGCCGTTGCTTAGAGTTTGAATAGCTGTTTGAGAGAAGCTTTTCCCCGTTACTCACAATTGCTACACGTTTGTTCGTTTATCATAATGTTGTTCAATGTTCACGCTGTGTAAGTCATTAATTCTTGGATTCTCTTATCAGACGACCTAGACAGTTTAATGAAAGATCTAATAGAGCATTTATGAGAGCAGGTAATATTCAAAATGTCCCAACACGAAAAAGGAAAGCTCTAGTACTCGCTATGGGTAGTTGTGTCAGAAGCCGTGTTAGAAGTAATGTGGACTCGAGTTTGCAAAACTTCATGACTCGAGTTCTATAGCATAGAGATAAATAGCCAGTTGTAGAACTTCCAGTTCTGAAAAATGAGGACTCGAGTTCTAAAACAAGTGACAAACTATTCAGTTGAAAAGTTCCTCGAGACTCGAGTTTGGAAAATCAAGAACTTGAGTTTTGGAAAACTTTCAGTGAGAACTCAAGTTTGAGAATCAAGTTTTTGAACTGATGAAATCTTGGAAGGCATGGAACTCGAGTTTGGAAAACATCAGGACTCGAGTTTTCTGAAAACTTCCAGGCATAACTTCCAGTTTTGAAATCAAGTTTTGAATGACAGTTGTGGAACTCGAGTTCTATAACATAATCAAAAATGAAACCTCAAGTTTTAACTTCAAGTTTTGTGGCACAGTTGTGAAACTCGAGTTTTGAGAAACTTTGAACTTGAGTTCTTGAACTATGAAATACAACTCAAGTTTTGCAAAGTTTATGACTCGAGTTTTACTAAAATATTTGTGAGAAGATTCAATTCAGATCATGAAACTCGAGTTTTGGTAAATGTATAACTGAAATTTTACTTCATGAGTTCAACTTGCTCATATCGCGATCCAGCTTTCAGCACCTGACTCAGCTTGCACAGATCACAGTCCAGCTTTCAGCACATGGCTCAACTTGCAACGCCCATGACTCTCTCAATTCAACTCCAAACCTTGAAAATAATATGTCAATGGAAAAGCCCTGTATGTCTAATTTCACATGAAACAAGAATCAGTTCCAAATATATCATACAAAGAAAGTTATGACAGATACAATAAGCAAAGGTCACTGGTAAAGCGTTCAATTCGACTACCAAATTTTGAAAATTATATCTCCTTCATATGAAATGCTTTGATGCTGGTTTTAGTGTCTTTGAATCGCATTTTGAGTCTAGTTGCATATGAAATTGGTTTCATATCAATCAAAGTTGTGATTTGGGAGATATGAGCAAAATACTAGACATATGTCGAGCTGTCAAAAAACAGAGATGCTGAAACTCAAGTTCTGATGAATTCAAAACTTGAGTTTTGAATCCAGGAGGTGAAACTCGATTTTTATTTCAAAAATGGTTTTGAGCATCTAAATAAAGCTTACATGAATGTTAACTCCATGAAAGATGATATAACATCTATTTTAAAAAAAATTTACATTCAAATTGAGTTATTTAATCACATAATCCTCTAATTAAAAAGAATGCCCAAATCATTATAAAAACCTTTGTCAAATCAATATGAATTATGAAAACTTTTTGCTCTATTATATTTGACATCATCAAAACTAATCATGTCTAACAGTCAGGAGGACTAAACTAGGATAAATCTCACATGTTCATCTTCCATCTGGTCTCTAGTTACTTCATTTTAATTCCGTGTTTGTGATTTTAATTTTTTAAAGTGACCAATTCACCCCTCTTGATCAAATTATATACTAACATTTAGTATTAAAGCAGGTCTTTTGTATATAGGACTTAATAGTCTTAAGAGTGATCATGGTAGGATTTGGTGAACATGTTATATCCTATAGAGCTTCAATCACCAGACCACCTGTCTTCAACAGTCAAAGATTTTCCTTTTGGAAAATCAAGTTTCAAAACTTCATTTTAGCTATTGATTTGGATTTATGGGATGTTTTTTAAGTAGGCAATTATGTTCTGGTTGAAGAAGGATAAAGATCAACTGGTTCTGAAGACCCGAGTGGAATTTGATGATGATGATGATGATAAGAAGAGAATGCTGCTCAATAAGCCATTCTGATGTTGCAAGTAGCTTTAAACGAAGATGATTTCTTCAGAATATGCATACTTTCCTGTGAAAAGAAATGGAAATTACATACAAATGAGCTAAAGTTGTAAACTTACGATTAACCGGTAGCTCTCGGGAAAACTTACAATTAACGTTCCCAAGTAAGAAAGATCCTCAACATACTATCCAGCAAATGGGAAGCGAAGGTAGTGCCATTGAAGAATCTCAAGGAGGATTAATGACATCTATGGCCACGTTGTTTTGGAAGTCTTGCCGAATACAAGAGCAAGCAGAAGTTTAAAAAGGAGCTGTCCAACACTGAAGAAAAGAAGAAGAAAGGACTCACGCTTAAAATTGTAAAAAAAAGAGCCTGAAATAGAGGATGAAGAAGACGAGGTAGAAGATGAAGAACTTGCAATGGTGGTTCAGAAATTTAAAAGGATGTACCAAAGAGATCAAAATGCCAGACGCCCACAAAGAGGAGGATCAAGTAAGATATTCTGCTATGAATGAAACAAACCTTGACATGTCAGAGTAGACTGCCCTCAGCTTGCCTCACAGAACAAAGAAAGGAGAAAAGAAACCAAAATTCTTCAAGAAGAAGAAAGCATATGTTTCTGAAATATGGGGAGAAAGTTCATCAAAAGAAGAGAGTGAAGCTAAGGAGGAAGTGATCCGACTAAGCAACAAATTGTAAACTTAGGTCGTTGGTTAGCCTTAAAAATGGATCAGGAATATTAATTGTGATTTCCAAGGATGTACAGTGACAACCCAGGGTCATTCTCTCTAGAAGCTACTATTGCGTACCACTAATTCTTAGCTTGTGATTATTCTTGTAATGCAAATGCAATTGGTTTTTAAATCTTTTATGCTATGTACCTAAACTAATTACAAAAGAAAACTTGTTTTTGGTATTTTCTGATAAAAAAGAGGTGGTAAATACAGCTTTGACTGTGAAAAGAGTTTGTGATATCGATTTCTCTTGAAAACAAAATGTGCAATCATAGTTCACAAAGGATTAGGGAAAGCATCGACTTTCGCACTAAGTTTCATAATTAAAAACCCCCCAACAACTCGCCAGGTTAGAAATCTCATAAAATGAACTCCATTTCATAAAATCCTTTAAGAACACTTAGTGCTTGTACGGAACCAAGCACAACTAGGATGATAGAAGAGAACAACAAGATTTCATTGAATAAGCAAAATGAACTCCATTCTACTTTGTCAATCACAAAACAACTCAATACACAATAATCCAAGTTTGGCTCAAACGAGACCAAGTATTTACATACAAATTACAAAGTCCAACTCGGAATCTAAGCAATCTATAATGTAAATACAGATTAAAAGTAAATACTCCCCTTCTAGCACTTCGAACTCTGGCTCACTTCATCTTCAAGAGGATGGAGATGCTCATCTCCTCATGGGTGAAGGAATCAAGCTATGTAATGATGATTGAGGCATGATGGCTGAATATATGGTGATGAAAATGGGGTAGTAGGGTTTTGTGTGTGTATGGAAGATGAAAATGTGTGTCTGCCTCTCTTCTCTCTCTCCTCCCTTCACCATCCTCCACGAAAATACCCTAAAATGGCATAATACAACCGCTTTGGGTCGGATCTCTAAAGTTGGGTTGGGTTATTTTCCATATGGAGTAAAATTCTGGTATCGATGCACGATATTCGTCGTGGCGAACCTCTCCTGAGAGTTCATGCCTGATGATAAAATCGTGGCAAAATTTCAATTGTGCCACGACAAAATGATCCAGAGCTGCTTCCCTTGCCTTTTGTATAGAGTTCCTGAAATGAAATAGCAAATATTAGCAGCATCATTTGCTCATGATAAGCACAATAGCATCATTATTTATGACATGTGTACCCAAAATTACACTAATCCAAGTCAACAACTCTTAATCTCAAATTAAGCACAAAAGGGTCATGTATGGGCTAAAATTGACTCTAAGACTCTGGAAATTCAAATAGAAAACTAATACAAATAAAGCTCAATCAGGAAGCCAACATCTGTCTTGTGGCCAAGGAAGAAGAGTTAGAGATAGAGGAGGTAATAATTACTGAACCAAGTTACAATGAATTACGTGTTGAATATGATGACATGCATATTGAGTTGTTAAAATTTGCCAAAGAATTATCATTCCTTAGGAAGAGAGTTAAAGAACTAGAAAAACCGATTGAAAAACCTCTTATTACTTTTGAATACTCTAAATGTGGTGTTTTGAAAATTGAAAATGAGCAATTAACTAAAACTCTTGAGAAAATTGCTAGAGGCAGTGAAATGCTGCAAGTTATTCTCAAAAGTCAAAGGGTTATAAATGATCATAATGCCATAGGATATAACCCTGTGAATGATTTTCAAAAAGGGGAAAAAGAATGGCGATAAAATTTATTTGAAATACTTTAAAAAATCTGTATATGCATCCGAGCCATTTGCATTTTGCAACTATTGCAATAGGAAAGGCCATCAGACTACATCATGTTATTTTAGGAAGAAAAAAGCTCCAGGGACATATAAATGGGTACCTAAGGGAACTTTTGTTCCAAAGGTCCCAAGTACTAATCTGAAAGGACCAATAAGAATTGGGTACCCAAAACGGTTAAATGATTCCCTTGCAGGTATGTCTCAAAGTATCCAAGTCAAATAAGTTGTATATTAATAGTGGATGCTTGAGACACATTGTTAGTATGGCTGTCATCCAAGAAGGGGGTGAATTGGGTGTTACAAAAATTTTCATTCAAAACTAATTGATCAAAACATCCATATCATAAGTTTAATCAAAATAGAGTATGAAATAGGATTGAGCAAGAACGAAGTAGTTAGAAATTAGAAGAGAAGATGAATGAAAGATGAGAACACACTAATTTATCTTGATTCGGCCCTATCTGACCTACATCCATTCCTCAAACACCTCTGAGATTTTCAATCCACTATAGCTTCCAAGTTTAACCAGGTGTAATTCCCAAATTGCGTAAATAGGATAAAGGCCAAACTGATAAATTACGAAAGGATTTAAGACCCATAGATAAGAAAAATAGCAAGGAAAATGCATATAAATAAGAAAGAGGATAATCAACTAAGTCCCTAGTCTTGAGAATTCTAGGTAAAAATGACTAAACTGATAAATTACGACAATCTTAAGGTAACTCATCCAAACCACCAACTCTTTCCATTTCTCTACTCCTTGCAACTTCTACTACCACTTTAATGGTTGATTTCTTTGATCAAAGCCCTCTTTTTGAAGATGAAAAGTTAGGGTTTCAAGGTTTGAAAATAACAAAGAGAAGGTTTTTGAGGTAGTAAAAGGTTGCAAGTTCTTTCTTGAGTAGTAAAGAGTGGTTTGATAAAGGTTGATGGTTGTTGTTGGTTGTTTTGGTGGTTGTAGAAATTTTTGTGAAACCCTAAGGTTAGGAGGGGGAGGTGACGCCACTTTAGCTAAAAGGGAAGGGTTGTGGTTGAGCTATATGATGTATGTATAGTGGTTTGGGAGAATGATTATGCAAGAATACATGATAAAAGTTGAAAACTCCTTCCTTTCTCTCATTTTGCTGATTTTCAGCCATATAGAGAAAAAAAATAGAAGGGAAGTGTTTTTGGTTGTTTTGATGGTTCCAATGGCTCTAAAAAGATGTTTTGTGTAGGGTAAAGATAAGAAATGGATTTTAGAAGCTTAAGGGATCATAAAAACAAGGTTTTGAACTTATAGGGTCTTGAAAATGCAAGAGGGAGTATTATTGCGTTTTTATGATTTTTATTGCCAATTTTGGTTGCTGGAATTTATGAATGTATTACCATATGATGTTTAGGAAGTTAAGGAGCCAAAAAGAAAGTGGGGAAAAGGTTTATAAGAGAACTTTAAAGTTCAAGGGAAATTAAAGGAAAAAGGTATTAAGACTACTAACTCTTCTAAATCATTTTATGAACTTATTGTGAATGGTGCATTATTTTATAATGTATGAGCTTGATGTTTCGTGTATGATATGTGACCTTGATCGCTATGGCCATATGCATGATAATGAAATGTTTGAATATGTCACATGTATCTTGATCATACACACATGCTGGAAAGTATTACATGCATATTCACAAGTTTTGTTAGTTAGTTTTGCTATTTGGATTTCTTAAAATCTCATTGTCCTAGACTAACCAATGTAGGTGGAAGCTCAAGCAAGGGTAAGGATAAAGTTATTGATGGTTGAATATAATGTTCTTGCTTGAAGAATATTTGTGTAAATGTGTTGATTATTAGCACTTTCTTTTGGCAAGTTGTTGTAGTTGTAATCCATAAACCTCTATATGGAGGTAGCATGTAAATATGTGATGATGCATGCATGAAAATGGGCTAGAAATGTTAAGGAATGAGAAGAATCAATCATGCATGAAAAGAGGTTGGTTATGAACCAAAAAAGAGATTTTGGTGAATTTTAAGAAAAGTTGGTTTTTAAAGCTAAAGGGTTCCAAAGGCCTGAAAAACTGACCAGTTTCACGTGACAATGAAAAATAGCAAAAGAGCTCTAATTGAGCTAAAACTTAGTTAAAACTACACATCATGAGCTTTAAAATGATATAAAGTTTGCAAAATTTAAATATGTATATTAAGAGATATCATTTTCCAAAGTTTAAGGGAAAAACTGGAATTGACCATTTGAGCAGCATGTGATTTTGGAATAAACTAATTCAAAATGCATTTATGGAACGCATTTTGAGTCTAGTTTCATATGAAATTGGTTTTATATCAATCAGACTTGTATTTTGGGAGATATGATCAAAATACCAAAATATATGTCGAGCTGACAGATAATAGAGGAGCCCGATGCTCGAGCATTATAATCTAATGCTTGACTGTTGGCTTCCAAGAGGTCAATACTCGAGTATTGTAATCCAATGCTTAAGTGTTGAGTCAAAAATCTCAATACTTGATGTTTTTGCTCGAGCATTGCTTCAAGTATTACTTAGAAACTCCAAAAACTCATCATACTCAAGTGTTTGAGTTTGTGCTTGAGCATTAACTTCTAGAGTCAGTTCTGGGCATCTAAATGAAAGCTGAGATGAATGGTTAATCAATGTATAATGGTAAAACATCTATTTAAAACATTTTAAATTTCAAAAAGAGTTATTTAACCACATCATCCTCTAATTAAAAGAATGCACAAATATTATTAAACAATGTGCATTGTTAATTTGTATTGTAAAAACTTTTTGCATTGTGAAAACATTTTACTCTTTTATATTTGACATCATCAAAACTAATCATATGTAACATACATGATAGGTGACAAAAGTAAGTTTGTCAGCCTCAAAGTCAAAGATGGAGGAAAAGTAAGTTTTGGAGGAAATTAATCAGGAAGGATCATTGGAATTGGTGAAGTCAACAATGCAAATGGAGCACTAGTCAAGGATGTCTATCATGTGGAAAGATTGTGTCACAATCTCCTAAATGTGACCTAAAGTGCCGACAAAGACAATTGGATGATCTTTAACTCACAATAATGCTTCATTATCAATAAGAAAGATCTACCCATTGTTGATATCTTGTTTTGATGATAACAAAATAAAGCAATTTATGTGCTAAGAGATTGTAAAATGGTTTTGAATATCAAGTTTCAAAGTGTTGATTCAGTGCTTCATGAAAATACTCGTGTGTTTTTGTCGAAGTATTGACAATACTCGAGCATTGGAATTCAATGCTCCAGCATTGCATGTTTTAAACTTAAGAAAATTTAGTACTCCCAAGCAATACTTCAAGTATTGACATAAAGTGCTGTCAATACTCAAGTATTGGAATGTAATACTTGAGCACTGTGTTTTAAAAAAAAGAAGTTTTTAAACTATACTTTGAGTGAACACTTCAAGCATTGGCATAGAGTAATGCCAATGCTCGAGTATTGCAAGTCAATACTCGGGCATTAGGCTAAAACAGGGCTTACAAACAATGCTGCGATGAAGTACTGCAAGTATTGGCTGGCAGCAGAGCCAATGCTCGAGCACTAGGTTTACAGTACTCGAGCATTGAGGTTTCTAAAAGCACTTCCAGTCAACACTCCAAGCATTGGCTGAAAGTATGGCCAATGCTCGAGCACTAAGTTTCAGTGCTCGAGTGTTGAATGTTTCTCGCAACGCTGTCAGAGAACACTTCAAGCATTAACTGACAGCATAGCCAATGCTCGAGCACTGCAAGTGCAGTACTCAAGTATTGAGTCTCCTATCAGTGCTGTTAAGTAATACTTCAAGTAAAAGCTTCTAGCAGAGCTAATGCTTGAGCATAGTTTGACAATGCTCGAGTATTGTGACCTAACCCTCATCACTGGAAGCAAACACTGCAAGCATTGATTGCAAGCACTAGCAATGCTCGAGCACTAGCATTCAATGCTCGAGCATCGGGTTGAAAATTTTCACTGTTTACTAGTACTCTATTACAATGCTCCAGCATTCACTACTAGCATTACTAATGCTCGAGCACTATGATCTAGCACTCGAGTAATGTGAATTCTCAAAATTTATATTTTCCAACACTTGCACAGAATACTCGAGTATTCCTTGAAGCATTATCAGTACTAAAGCATTGAGATTTATTACTCGAGTATTTGATTTCTTTTCAATTACTTTCATATAATACTCAAGCATTGTGTCAAAGCACTGAACTTTTCTTTGAAAATCTTCAAACAATACTCGAGCATTGAGAAAGCTATGCTCGAGCATTATTGTTCTAACAGCTTTATGACTGACACACTCAACCTATGCTACTCACCTACTTTCCTTATTTATGTAACGACATTTTTGAATTCTAACTGCTCTCATAAATGTAGAAGCTTGAAACATTAAATGAGGAAAGAAGCACAGGCATGGTCCGAGGCTCGGAGACTTTAATGTTCTTCTGCAACATTCGACCTCATCTGACTCAACAGCATTAAATGCTATTAATGAAGAAACCAAGTGGTCGATGGTGAGAGTAATGGCTATTAAATGGAGTCTAACGGACATTAAAGAAGCCCTCAACTACTCTTTTGAGAGAGATTTCTGTGGCAAAAATACTTTGTCAATTTGTAAGAAACTCAAGGACGGGACCTTGAGTAAACTGGGCTGAAAGTGAGATAGAAACAGAGAGTGTGTCACTATGTTTTAGTGAGAACTGAAAGGGGAGTGGATTCCCAACTTGTACAGGCTTGTGAAGCCTCATTCCTTTGTTGATAGTGGATTTGGAAATCTCAGGGGTGCTCTGAGGATTGGACGTAGGTCAAGGAGACCAAACTAGGATAAATCTCTGTGTTCATCTCTGCTATTCTCTCGGTGACTTTGTTCTTTTAATTCTGTGAATTTAAAGTGCTAAATTTTTATATTAGACCAATTCACCCCCTCTTGGTCAAATCCTTTTCTAACACCCATCAATAAGGAGAAATTAAACATTCAACTTTGAGTTTCAAGGGATGGTAATGTTATACTCTTAATTTGAAAAATGCATTTAGTAACCTTATTTCATTCGTCAAGCTGATGAATGCCAATTATGGCATAAACGTTTAGCACATGTTAATATGAATTAGCTTGATTGATTAATCAAAAAAGAATTAGTTCAAGGGACACCAAAATTGAGTTTTAAAAATGATGTGATTTGTGATGCTTGTCAAATGGGAAAGCAGACTAAGTCATTCTTTAAATTATAGAAAGAGATTTCAACTAAAAGTCCTCTTGAACTACTTCATACGGATTTGATGGGCCCAGCTAGGGTAAAAAGTCTAGAGGAACCTTTACAAATTAGTTATTGTTGATTATTTCTTTAGATTTACTTGGACTATCTTTCTTTCATCAAAGAATGAAACTTTTGAATTATTCATTATTTTTAACAAAAAGGTCCAAAATGAGAAGGGTACATCTATTGTTTTCATTAGAATAGATCATGGAGGAGAATTCAAAAATCAAGACTTCGCACCATATTGTGAGAGTGAAGAGATCAACCACAACTTCTCAGCATTAAGGACTCCGCAACAAAACGGAGCAATGGATAGAAAGAACAGAGTACTTGCGAATATGACATGAGCTATGATAACTAAGAAGAAAGTTTCTCAAGTATTTTGGATAGATGCACTCAGCATGGCATGCTACAAGTAACACCCTTCATTTATGCAGTCTATTGCGCATTCGAAAGTGTTATGGTTCAGGAGAATCAATAATTAAAGCCCACAGTTTAGAAATTTCATTTAGATCATTGGGTTACTATTCATTTAATATTTCCAAAGTTTTAGCCCAACTTTGAAAATAATAGCTAATTCTAAAAAAATCGTATGAGGTCACTCTAAATTTCTTTTGAAAGCTCTTGTAGAGTGACATCATACGATTTTTTTTTACTAAACTCACTTTGTTTACTAACAAACCTTGTGTCTCAACTTTAAAAATTCATAACTCATCTATAGAGCTTTAATTAACTTGATTTAGGACTTGATGGGAAATGCCATATATATATATGTATGCTCCATCCATAAAAATTATTATGAACAATAGAGACCATTTACTCTAATGAATCAAATATTGATCATATTCTGAAAGACATCCAATCTGTATAGCCTTGATCATACATCTCAAAATCATACTTTCCAAACCATATTTAGGCATACATCACTTATGATTCATCAATATGTATCATATACACATACTAAGACCTCATATTGAATTTACACAACTTATAAGAATTGCTATACATTTAATAACTTGTAGCAAAATAATGCTATAGAAGCTTATTTCTCTTATTCTCCTTACTCTTTGCCTCTTGCATTCACTTTTATCTTGGAAGCTTGTAACCTAGCATGGTTAGTTATTGATGGGTGAGATTCAAAGAATCCGAATAGCAAATAATTACCATTCAAACAATCAAGTTATACTTCCATCATTTACTTATTAACAAGTGACATTGCCAAGGCTTGTACATAATTAAGAACATGCACTAAAAATATAGAATTGTCAATCATGGCCATGAAGCAATTCAAAGAGTCATTCAAAATGTTCAAGATAAAATAATCATTCAACTCATGGCAAGGTAGGAAGCATAACAAAATAAAAATACAACTTAAATGAAAGAATGGGTAAAGATGCTACCTTGATCCTCAAGTTTTTGTTCCTTGGTCTTGGTCCCTTCAAATATAATTGTCACACCCTAAATACCATATTAGAAAGGGAAACCATATTAAAACTCATCTACAAAACTCAAGTAGGTCTTTTTATCCTAAATCTACCTTATTCTTTAGGAACTTTAGAAATTCATAACTTAACCTAGGAAAATCCAATTGAAATGGTTAAAGTCTTTTATTAGAGCTTTTTCAATCCTATTTCAATGAAAATGAATAATCAACCATCAATTGAAGTGCACGAGTCTAGAATATGAAAGAAAATGTCCTTTGTCCATTTGGCAAACCTGGAAGTCCTAGTTTTCTACCTCAAATTTGGAAAAATCATAACTTAGTCTACAAAATCCCAAATTGAGTTATTCAAAGCTACATTGGAATCTATTTTCATCCTCCACACATGAAAAATAGTCCTAGCACCAGGTCTCAAACATTGCTGCACAGCAACCAGCAATAGGAATGCCTAATTTTCAACTGGAGCACATCATTTTTCCAGTTTTCTGAGCTAACATTTAAAAATTCATAACTTTTAGCATACTTATCCAATCAACGTGTTCTAGGACTTTTTTTCAAATCTCAAGATGTGTACTGAGTGCTTTTAAAATTTTGTGGACAGAAGAGATCATCTACCCTGGTTAATGTTGACCTAAAAATCACTATTCCAGTTAAAACATTCCAGTTTTCCAGCAACAGAGTATAAACTTGGAAAAATCATAACTTTCATTCTACACATCCAAATAATACCCTTTTTGGATATTTAAAGATCAAGATGTGTACTAAATTCCTCTAAACTTTCATGAGCAGAAGTGATCATTTGCCCTAGTTTAGACTCTCACGAATTTCAGTGCTCAATTCTTAAAAAAAAAAAAAATTCTAGACAGCACACATTCATTACTTTCGGAATTTCTGGTTCGGTTTGCAATGTTTAAACCATCATTTTCACAACTCAAAATATATATTAGATCCCTACAACTATTACTTATCTTATAGACATCAAGTTAAGTGTCTAAACATGAAATTTCAGATTTGTAAACATTCTTCTTTACTGAACCGATAGCAAAATCATCAGAACAGGGATGCTTGCTTCAAAATCATTATAGATTCTTTGAGCATGGCTAAAGCATAAAAAAACCAACTGAGGAATGCAAGCTTATACACATAATGTTTCCATACTGAAAATTGACCACGATTTGCAGCAGAACAGATTCACGTCTGACCATTAACATAAGCTTTATCTATCATAGTCTACCGATTTGAACTTCTTATTTGTATCTTAATAATTTCAGACCTGAACTACCTAATTTGCATGATTGAAAGCCACTTCTAAACACCATTTCCAGCAGCAATCAAAAGCCAAAGAAGTTTGGGAACTCACCTAAATCAGAGCTTATGGCTGGAAGTGAAAACTGATCCTCTTATTCTCGGTGAAAGCCCCTTAGTTTCCCATGCTGCTGGCTCTTTCGATTCCTCTCTGTGTCTCATGTTCTCTGGCTGCTTCTAGGGAGTTTGAGACAGACCAAGAGAGGTGAAGAAGAGGTCACGTGGGGCATGAGAGGGAGGGGTTAAGGGGTTAATTATAAGCCATGCGTTACCATTTTGTCCTCCAAATTCAACCTATTTACATGGTTTATGTGTCACTTTGGAAAAATTCTAGCAATTTTGAAATAAGTCTAAAATAATTGGTCATTTAAATGGATAAAAGTCAAAATCTTCACTATTCTTGGCTTGACAAGTGGTGCTCTTTTGTTCATTTAAAATTGGAGGGTCATATGTTGTATCAGTATACTTTGTACCAGAATAAATTCCTATTTTATAATTCCAGTGTCATGGACACTCCAATTATTTTTTTTATCAGTACCATAATATATTCTCCACATTGTCCTCTTCTTAAAATAGTCCTCATCATAACATTTTTATCCTCATGGGTATTTCTTTGGAATTTCTCCAAATAAAAATCCTGATTAGCTTAATTAGCTCTTAAATTCTTTTAATCTTTGGCTTAGGGTACTTTGGGAATGAAAAAATTTTAACATGTCTTATAATTCCCAAAATATAATATCTTTATTTTTTCTGAATTTTCCTAAGCTCCAAACTATTTTTCAATAATTAATTTTGACTAATCTAACCTTCATTAGTCAGTATTCTATAATTACTGAAAATCGCATAATAAATATTTCCCATCAAATTTTGAATTTTTGAATTTGGTACACTGCCTTGGGGAATTCTCTCTATTTGATAAAATTATTCCCTTCCTATTTTTCTTTAACTTCCCTCAAAAATAGGAATAAATTCCCAAAGATAGAATGACACAATCATTTATTTATGAAGTATATTGAACTGCAATTAATTTTCCAAAGCCTTAACTTTCTCTTAAAAGGCTCTGGTCAAACTTTCCAGATGTTACAATTCTCCCCCTCTCAATAAAATTTCGTCCTCGAAATTTACATACATTATATAAATAACTCTGAATGTCTAACTCTTATGTCCTCCTTCGTTTCCCAAGTAACATCTTAGGGTGTCAACCATTTCCAGACAACTTTGACCATCTGGATGTTTTTTCTCCGGAGTTGCTTTACTTTCCAGTCAATAATATGAGATGGCCCTACTTCGTATGTCAAATTATCTTGTAATGAAATATTTTCATGTTTAATAACATGTGCTGGGTTTGGATTATATTTCTTTAGTCGGGCAACATGGAATGCATTATGTATTAGACTCATATTGGGGGTAAGGCCAAACGATATGCTACTGCTCTAATCCTATCTAACATTTGAAACGGCCAAATATACTTAGGATTTAGCTTCCTTGTCTTTAATGATTGATCTACTCCCATTGTTGGAGATACTCAGAAAAAACATGATCTTCGACTTTAAATTCCATAGGTCGTCTTCTTTTATCTACATAACTCTTCAGTCACTTTGAACTACTTGTAATTTCTTCTTTATCATCTACTTCTGCAGCAATATAGTCTACTATCTCTGCACAATAAATATTCCTTTCTTTAAACTCTGTCCAACATAAAGGGGACCTATATTTTCTTCCATACAAAGCTTTATAAGGTGCCATTTGTATATTGGAATGATAACCGTTGTTATACATAAATTCAACTAATGGCAAATATTTCTTTTTTAACTCTAGCACACACGCTCTTAACATATCTTCGAGCGTTTGAATTGTTTTCTCATACTGTCCATCCATCTGAGGATGATAGGTAGTGCTAAAATTTAATCTCTTCCGAGTGCCTCCGATAACTCTCTAATTTTTATTGTATTTGATATATATTTTGATATATTTTGAGAGTTATCAATAGAATTTTAAAAGATTTTGAGTTCAAATTAGTATATCTATTATTCTTATTTTAAATAAGCAAATCTAAGATTTTAAATTTAAAATAGCAAATCTATCAAATCTTGCATTATCTTAAGGATTAATTAAATCATAGATTATAATAATAATTTAAAGTTTTTAGAAATTAATATTTTATTTTATTTCATTCTACGTTCATTCATTGAAATTCTCCCTCATCTATACACATAATCTATTGCCATTTACTCCCATTACATAAAGCTGATGACATAATGAGTTGAATTGAACGCCATCCTGTGAAGGAACAACGTTTCAGTTTCACGCGCGTTCAGTAGATTAAAATGGACCGAGCGGGAAACCACAGAGCTCGAGCCAAATCCTGTGGGTAAGTCACACGTGCCACACATGTTACGCAAGTGGTTGAATTTGAGCGTGGGATTGCTTACCTGGGCCCTTTAGAAACCCTAGGCATAAGATTTTGGGAATGTGGTTTGTCCACTCGCCTAATCCTATCGCGTAAGAGTTTTCGGTTTCAGATCACCATGCAAAGAAGACCTTCCCTGTAATCTTATTTTACATTAAAATCAGAGGCTTTGATCTCTGTTTTTCTCATCTTTTTGGCCTTCTCTAAATCATTCTCTTCTATTCTCATTGATTCAAAAAATTCTCTCTGTTTCCCCACTTTAGTTCTAAGAAATAATTACATATCATTATCGCATATAGTAACTTGAAAATATTTGATGCTATGTGGAAATTTATACCATGCTATACTCTACATTTTTTTAATGATAATTACAAACAGATGCTACGGGTCATCAATTATTCTTTTAGTGATAATTACAAACAGAGGAAGCTGCTTGTTAGTAGCTTGAGCTTATTTGAGCTCATATTGATTTTATGAAAACTTAATTGTTTTCATATGGAGATTGGCTCCTTTTTATTATTTGGCTTAGCTCATGCGTGAACAAGTATAAAAGCCTTGGGACCATTTTAAGGTGTTTGGTATAAAAGCCTTGTTGACAAATGATAGTAATAGGGGAAAGGTTTCTTGAAGTAGTTTCAGAAGGGAAAAATGATAGAAATAAGCGT
This sequence comes from Vachellia pachyceras, assembly GCA_025593235.1. NCBI lineage: Eukaryota > Viridiplantae > Streptophyta > Magnoliopsida > Fabales > Fabaceae > Vachellia > Vachellia pachyceras. Next base: position 15,718 of record JANTPZ010142878.1, read on the forward strand.
TTTATTGGTTGTCTACTATTTTTAGGGGTTACTATTAGTTGATCATACGTGTTATACAACTAGTGGTCTCAACTAAGTTTAGCGTTTATGGCATATGATACTGTTAGCTAGATGGTTGGTTAAGTTGTGTCTCGTTCATAATGTTGAAATATTTGTTACTAAGTTTAGCGTTTATGGCATATGATACTGTTAGCTAGATGGTTGGTTAAGTTGTGTCTCGTTCATAATGTTGAAATATTTGTTATATTCATTTCGCCAGTGATATGCTATAGGCAAGGAGTATAGCATAAAAAGAAAAAACTACTTGTGTTTTAAAAGTAGGTTCTAGTTGTGTAACTTGACTTGAGTTTTTTTGGCATATAACTAATTGCATCCTGTTCAGTGGCTAATGCTTGATATGGACTCTATGAATTTCTTTATTACACATTGGGAATATAACACCCAAAAGGTGTTGGTGGGTTTAACAAAGACTTTCTTCTGTTGTTTTTTATGGCAACTTTATTTCTTAGCTTATAGAGCAGTATG
>JANTPZ010142888.1:0-13746 GCA_025593235.1 Vachellia pachyceras
TTATCTTGTTTTACGAAAAAATATTGTTGAACATACGTCTGACATTTGAAAATGTTATTCCAAATAAATCCAATCACGACCTTAAATCATTATTTAGATGTATAAAAAAGTGTTGTAATTCTGTAAGTTCTATGTGGTTATTTTGCATTCTGATTGTCAAAATTTATAGGCTTGCATAAGCCTTAAAGCACAACCCTACCCCTTTCATAAACTAAGAATACATTTATAATGCTATTGCTTTGAACTTTAATTTTACAAATATTTAAGCTCCATTAATTCGCTGTATTATCATTACAAGTGGTCTCACTTGTTTGCCGTAAATTTTCTCCTTTTCTGGTCTTACACGTCCTTGTGGCCTCTATGAATTCTCCACATATTCAAGCTTTTATGCTAATTATAATCACATTCTTCAACTTCCATCTTATTTTTTTTACAGGTAGGTGCAAATTTACTCCAAAAACTTTTGTTTTAGAGTAAAGTTGTTTTGGAAATATTTTTGAGCTCAATGTCACCTTAAAAGAATATTGTTTCATCCCGTTAATAAATTAATACGTAGGATTAATTTTTTTATTTTTAACGGTGAACGGTAACATTGTTCTATCTTAATACTCTCTGTAAATCTTTAAACCTAACAAACATTAATGGCAACATTATATTGCTTGGGAGTGAAAATTTTTTAAACAAATTTACAAGTTAAACCATTTTTTATTGGACGATATATTATATGCAACTACTTTTAATTATACTTCTCCGCTTACAAACCCAACAGCTATGAAATGTGGATAATTACTTTATTATGAATGTGAGAGAGTGGCTCGGTGAGAAATGGATGAAACCATGTGAAGCAGCATTTGATTTACTGATAATGGGTCCATTTAGGAAAGCGGTAGAGAAGTAATTTTATGCAAACTAAGGTAAATATATGGAGGAGATTGTCTCGTTTTACGAAAAAACACTGTTAAACATGTTTTTAAGTGAGAGTTAAGTGTTTCTAAACAAGCACAATATGTAGAGATGAATTGTGAATTCCAGGTTATGATTAATGTTGTATTTTTATAAGCATCCCCCCCCAACCTTCATCTAACCCCTTTCTTGGTCTCTTCCTAATCATCTCTTTGTTTTCTCTGAATTTTTATTGCATTTAAATATTTGGAGTGATCGAGTCGGATTTGGCTTTAAATGATGTCTTCACACCTTTGTTTCTTAACTGTCAAGATAAGGGATCATCAAAATATTGTATTCGTTTAGATTCGGCTACGAAGTTAGACTAATAATATATACACACACACGTATACATGTATATTGCCTGATGAATAGTAATGCTAGTGCATATTTACTCACATACTGCCCTGCTTGAAATCATGTTTAAAAAAGTCAAGCATACATTTAACAGTGTTTTTTTACAAAATGAGACAATTTCCTTCACACATTTACCTCGTAAATAGTAAAAATACTTCTCCACCCATTCTCAAAAAGACTCACTAATTACCGAGTCTAAGTTTTTTTAATGAAGATTCTCGAGGTTTAGGTCTAAGGAGGAGTATTATAATTTGAATCCGTCCGTAGTTCCAATTTTATTCTTTTGGTAAAAACAGAGTGGATATATTGATCAAGTTCTTTCCAAATTGTTGAGACTCGATACACAAATACAACTTGAACTATTCCATCTGGTTAAATATACAATATAAGGATAAAAACGGACCATGGGTTAAAGAAAATATTTTTCCCATTTTTTATAAGAAATGGGAAAAGTAATACCAAATGCACCCATCACGATCCTACATAAGAATTGTTCTTTTATTAAAAAAGGCCATATATGTGAATCTATTAAGAGCTAATTGAAGTGGACCACACAGCAGTGAGAGCATGCATTAGTGGTAAACTAAGAAAGAGAAGATTAGGTTATGGCCCTTGTGTGCATCTTAATGGTCCTGTTTGGAATGGCCTGGCTTATTTTCATAAGCACGTTCAACAGTGATTTTCCGTAAAACGAGATAATCTCCTCCACATATTTGCCTCGGCTTATGTGAATAAGCACTTATAAGTGACTTATGGCAGTTTGCCAAATGGGCCTGATGAAGAAGAAAGAAGGCCAAAAAAATAGAGAGAAGGTGTATTTAAATAAGAGTGAATGACAGATTAAAGTGAGGACACAAGATCCAAAACCAGGCCTGCCATTAGAACTGCTAAATAAAAATGCCATCTTTTTTTTTTTTACAGTTTTTTATTCCTCTTGACTGCCCTGTGAAGTCTGAACTGATAGCTAGTGATTGCCACCATCACATTAATTAACACTAATCAATCCCTAAGCCCCTAATTAACAAAAACCAAAATTAATAGTGTCATAATTTAAATATGGAACCCCATTAACTTGACTCTCCAATATTCCCTCAACAAGGCTCCATCAAAAAGTAAAGTAGCTCACACAGTCATCACCAACCCCCATTTGGGTTTTGCAGCTAAGCATTGGGAATTACAGTGACATTGACATAACAACAACTCTCCCTCCCTCTACATTTATGCATTCCCTCCTCTTGTTTAGAAGAAATTATTGGTTGGTAATATAAGTTGCCTAGAGATTTGATAATTACCATTTTTAATTTTATCTTTATTCATTAATAATACAAGTTGAAGATTGAAAGAGAAATGAGTGCCATAAAATTTTTGAAGCATACTAAAGTTGAAAATTGTTGTAATTTAAGATAGATTTACGATTAAATGAGTTAATTGTAATTTCCTTTTCTCTCTTTTTTTCTACATGATTATCTAATTAGATTATATTTGAGCATTTTCTAGCTCAATTGAGAATAGCTTTTTTTTTTTTCAAAAAAGCCTTTTACATTCACATGGATGCTTAATCAAACTACTAAAACCTCTTTCATTAAGATAAGCATCCGTTAGTAGTTCACTTTTACTTCTTAATTTCAATAAGGTGGTTAAAAGCTATTCACTTCATACAACCCTAAATTATATTAGAAACAAGATTTTATATTTAGAAGGGATGTATGCATACTTTAGAGTGAAAAAAAACAGAGACATCTTATGTGTGCAGTACGTGATATGTGAAAGGTGAGACCCATCGTCAGTGGGTTCAACTGGCGAAGGGATTAGACCGGCACTCTCATCTAAAAATGTGAGCATTCGATCATGGGAGTACCACTTTGTTGTGGTTCCAGTCGTGGCGTTTGGGGATGCATCTCCGTAGCTAAGTGAAGTTGAGTGGTTCTGCTTATTGACCACGTACCCAGTGAATCATGAGTTTGGTGGCCTGCCATTAAATCATGGGTGAGCTCAATCCCTTTTCTAAAAATTTTTACCAAAAAAAAAAAGGTGAGGATAGTTTGAGAGAGAAAGGAGGGCCAGAGTGAGAGAATTGATGAAAGTTGGAAAGCACACGTGAATATAATAGCAGAGGAGGAGGAGCGTCTTCACGTGTGAAAGGCTGAACCCCCCAACCCCAACTCATTTTTATCAAAAGAACCCAGACGCTCCTCCTCTCTCTCTCTCTCTCTGACCCAAACAAAGCTCTCTTTATCTCTCTCTCTCAATATATATATATATATTATATCAATCAAAATGATAACATATATAGAGCAGTACTATAGCATATGTGATAGAGAGTATTAAACTAAACCTGTGTGCTGAGCTTAGGTATTAGCGATGAGAAATGGTAAGACTTTGACTCTGAGACAACAGCAAGCCCAAGATGGTCAGCCACTTTGACCATTCATCATCAATCAATCATCATCACCACCACCACCTTCCCTTTGCTTACAGATGCAGAATGGGGTGAAGAAAATTATGGTTCCAAGGTCCCTCAGCACCCTCTCTTTTACTCAATTAAATCCCAGTCACAACATATATATGTGTGTGTGTGTTTCTTCAATTTAATTTCATTACACACACATGTACTGTGCATGAACTTGTTCACTTGAAAAACCAAGAACACAGAGTGAGAGGATTAATTAATTAGAGAGATGAAGTGCGGGGAAGTTGCTGATGAGTAAGTTTTGTGAGTGGTATATATTTTGCCATCAAATTGAATGTTGCTTTGGCCGTCCTGTATGATGATGATGATGAAGCTGTCTATATATAGCTGTCCCTGTATATGTATATATTTAATTTTAGTGTGATTTAATCATTTCCCAACTACCCCCACCATTATTCTCTTTCCAATTCTACTGTTACTGGTGCATTATCTCTTTGTTTATGCCTCGTTTGGTACACAGAATTTATTTTGATGGATATGGATATGGAAATGGATGTGGATGTGGATGTGGAAATGGAAATCAGGTTTAAAAATATGTTTGGTATGTCATGGAAATGGGGTATGATTTTTAGATGAAAAGACCTAAAAGCTCTTTTAAATTAAAAAATCTTTTTTTTTTAACTTTTAAAACTACCTAAATCAAATTAAAAAATTTTTAGAAAAATTTTTAGATGGAATTATCAACATGGAATTGGAAATCCAAGCTTTTCATGTGGAAATGAAAATCCATGGGTCAATTCCATCATACCTCTCTGTCCATAATTCCATGGAACCACTTGGGAGGCTAGAGTGAATTGGAGATAACTGAAAATGAAATTCAAGGTGGGAAAAGAACGGGTATGCTTGAAAAGGAGATCCATCATTAATCAAAACCTTTGTGTCTCTTGATTCAATTCTCAAAAAAGGCTAGAGTGAATTGGAGATAACTGAAAATGAAATTCAAGGTGGGAAAAGAACGGGTATGCTTGAAAAGGAGATCCATCATTAATCAAAACCTTTGTGTCTCTTGATTCAATTCTCAAAAAAGGCTAGAGTGAATTGGAGATAACTGAAAATGAAATTCAAGGTGGGAAAAGAACGGGTATGCTTGAAAAGGAGATCCATCATTAATCAAAACCTTTGTGTCTCTTGATTCAATTCTCAAAAAAGGCTAGAGTGAATTGGAGATAACTGAAAATGAAATTCAAGGTGGGAAAAGAACGGGTATGCTTGAAAAGGAGATCCATCATTAATCAAAACCTTTGTGTCTCTTGATTCAATTCTCAAAAAAGGCTAGAGTGAATTGGAGATAACTGAAAATGAAATTCAAGGTGGGAAAAGAACGGGTATGCTTGAAAAGGAGATCCATCATTAATCAAAACCTTTGTGTCTCTTGATTCAATTCTCAAAAAAGGCTAGAGTGAATTGGAGATAACTGAAAATGAAATTCAAGGTGGGAAAAGAACGGGTATGCTTGAAAAGGAGATCCATCATTAATCAAAACCTTTGTGTCTCTTGATTCAATTCTCAAAAAATTTAAAGTCGACCAAGGGTTTTTTAGTAGAACTTTTTAAGTTAACATTTCCAGCACAACAACAGGTGCATGCCCTTGACATCCGGAATGTATCACAAGAGTTTGCTGGAATCTGTGAACGACCTAAATAAAAGGTCTTAGGTTTCTTTGGGTGATTATAGTATCGGTATAGAGAGAAGTTGGCCGGTGAGTGTTACTTGCACAGTAAGTCAATAATATACTGTTTTTTTTTGTAATGTTTCAATAATATACTTTGTTTAGTCCGTTCATTTTCTCTTCACTTTTTCTCACCTTATTCCTCTCAACAGTTGTCATGTTCCGGTGAGGTCCCTTGTTTGATGCTTCAAATTTTATTCATATGGATTTATCTTGACAGCAACAAATTTAGAATTTACACTGCATAAGAGAGGAGTGTGTTTCAGGAATTTCTCAAGGGCACAGGTTGAAATCTGGAATAGCTTATCAAAATTATGATTCAGACTAGTGATTTGATTTATTCAAGAGCTTAGCAGCGTACATAAATAGAGAAAATTAGGGTTACTTAATATCTGTAATCTAGGAATATCTAACTAGAATCATAATATAATCTGACTCAAATATCCTAATTTTTAATGAAAATAATAACTGAAAGATTACATAAGAAAATAATGATAATCTAAATACAATCAAATTCTAACTAATAATGATTAAGTGGGTCCCAGTCGTATGTCATCCAACACGGGTTACTTATCTCTCAAACAGCAAGGAGATGTGCAAGTAATCCTGAATTTCTCAAAAATCAAAACAAAATGGGGCAGGTGCTAAGTATGGATATGTCCCTTGGCTTGAATATGGATATTGGATGATAAGCATGTATTGCAAGAAGCATAAACTCATTGTATAATCTCAAACTAGAAGCATGTTCAACATGCGATACATTGAAAATATGTTTTCGTGATATGGAACTCAAGGTATTAACTCCCCTGCCTTTATTCATATTTCAGTGACTCATTGCAGAAAATGCTATTGCTTCATGTAACAGAGTAAAATATTACCTTCTTAATAAGATTATAAAGGGTTTGGAGACTGCTAATCGAGTAAACTGTCTCTGCCATCAGAATAAAGTCATAACCAGGACCATCCTTTGCATTGTTATCAACAACAGAGAGCAGCTTATCAATTTCACTCCAGTCACCAGAGAAAAAGCGAATTTCTGCTGTGTCACATGTGGCTATGTTTGGAGATGATGGATCAGGTTTCACACATTTAGTTGTGTTTACATTGGGAATGGTGAGACAGCGTAGTACCTCAGCATTGAAGTCCTGGAAATGCACAACACCTGCCCCCTAAAGCAACAAGAATAGATACAGAATTATAAAGTAGATTTTACACCGTGCAGGGGGGAGAGAAAAAGTAATTTAAAAATAAACATTTATGAGACGTACAGAAGTTGTACAGTGATTTACGTACACATTATATATAATGATCTCACTATGTTAAACTAACTCACTATGTTAAACTAACTACAAAGCAAAGTCAAAGAGCCAAGTTTTACCTCAAGCAGTGCAAATATTCCAGGAAGTCCATGACCACATCCAAGCTGAAAAGTCAAATATTGAAACATGCCAAGAGATTACTTCCTTAGCACAGTTTTGGCATAGCTTGTTTAACAAATAAACAAAAAAGAGCGCAGTACTTATAACCCAAAAAAATGTAGTACCAGAAAATATCATGAAAGGTGGTTGCCTACAATTTGAAATTTCAATGTTCATATTATGATATAATAATCAAGAACCAGTACATTTTCATGCTTGAGCATGTAAAAAGTAAGAAATGCAATCTCAAACCCTCTCCCCAAAAGATTTTACTGCACTGATTGCTAATGATATCTGGAATGTTGGTTTTAAGATTATCAATTAATGATACAGGTTATGACTGTAGTATTTCCATCAAGCCTGTACTAAATTCTTTTCCTCTATCGTATCAGATACAACAAGGTAATCAAACTCAATCTCTCCTAAGTAAATGCAAGAAATTTAAGGATCTCTTAAAATTGATTTTTCCCCTCACTCTACAACCAAGCGCCATAAAAATCACAAAGTATAAACTATAAAGAAGAAGTGGAGGACGACTTGAAAGATTAGCATGAATGTTTCTCATGTCCACATTTATGAGAAGCAAAGTGGAGGAAGCGGATGCTGATAAGAAAAAGTCATGCAAGATGACAGGGGCCCACTTCATGCATGGGCTCTCCTTGTATGTAGGTAACAAAAGCTCAATACCAAATCCCCTCCCAAAAATAAATATGGACACACACACGCACGTGTACACATACACACATTATCAATTGCACCCCTGTGGCACATGTTCAGAGGGCAAAACTGAAGCCCCAGTATGACAAGAAAAACTAAACTTTTGCCATCAAATCTCTCAAGCAGAAATAGCATTAACAATTAATAAGTATGTAATAACAATTAACAATTGGCATTAACTCTTAGAAGAGAGGGAAGAAAAATACAAGGAGCGAAGAGAATGTCCGTCCAAAAGTCAAACAAAGAAAACCGTTAGCTTAGAATGGTCACAAAACATATCCAATTTCTCTCCCTATAACACATGGAAGCTTTCATTTTATGTATTAAATTCATCTAACTAAACGATCAGCAACAGATGGTAAGTGTTAATCCTTCAAATGTTCGCCAATGCAAGAATAATAATATACAGGATAGCTAGCAATCCCTTAAAAACACAGGAAAGCATACTTTCAAACAGTAAGACAAAAACAGGCATGAGTAATTGATTTTGTTCCTGTTTTGTTGACCAAACAATCGAAGTTATATGTTGCGTATTGACCCTTCCCTGAGAATGGAACAAGCACTACTTCAGTTGTTATATAAACTAATCCATTAAACTAAAATAAATCAAAATCAGCCATAAACCTATCAGAAGTTTCAAGTGCAGATAATTTGAGGCAAGAAAATTCTGGAAGGAGACAAGCTACCTTAAGCAGAGTAACACCATCCAGGCTCATTGATCACGCATTGTATTCCACTGATGATGAAGCCTACTTTACATTGATCCCGTAATCAAAATTAACAATTTCCATTGAAATTAAATTCGAAAATAAAGTAGAGAGAAAATCGCAACAGCAAAGAATACCTCAGAGGCAAACACTTCAACACAAGGAGGTGGGGGTATAGAAGGTGCTTGTCTAGCATAAAAAAAATCGAACCCAGAGCTGATGCTGTCGCCGTCCGGGGAGGAGAACAATCGAAATGTTTCCAAACTTGGCTTTTGCTACTGAATTTTCACAGGCACAGTAACAAAACAAACTTGAAAGCTTAAATCGACAAAGAAGTACAGCGTAATGACTGAAGTAGACGATATCAAGTATCAACTATTACACTTGATATGAGACAAATTTTACCAGCACGCACCTCAGAATCAGAATTCGTCGCCGTCATTTCTTCAGTTTCATCTCTTACTAATGCTGCGTTTGGTAGGATAGAACTTGAGAGACGGGGTGGAATTGAGGTGGGAAATGAAGATTTGACTTGTTTGGTAAGTGGGAAGCCACTTCCATAGTAGTGCCACTTCCATCAAATGTGGGAAGTGTGAATTCTGAGCTGGGGTATAGGAACTGAGATGAGTTCCATGGAATCCAAATATGTGGACCATTATGCCCCCAATCTCTGGCGACGCAGCGATGAAGGAGTGCAGACGACGTCGACGACGAAGGAGTGCAGATGGCGGCGACGAAGGAGTGCAGACGACGGCAAACGCGACCCCCACCCCAGATCTCGACGACGAACGCGACCCCACCCCATATCTCGACGACGAACGCGACCTCATCCCCAGATCTTGGCGACGAATGGACCCCCAACCCAGACCTCGGCGACGAACGGACCCCACCCCCGATTTTGGCAACGAACGGACCCCACAATGGCAATGAACTGGTGGTCGGAGACGCTGCTGTTATGAGGGATGGGAATAATTTTTTTTGAAGAAGAAATTTTTTTTTGTGAGGGCATATTAGTCTTTTCACATTATAAATATAAATATTAAATTAAAATAATACCCCACTTCTTCCAGCATACTAAACAAACTTTTAATCTCACTTCCAGTTCCACTTTCAATTCCACTTCCAATTCCATCAAAATCAATTCCGCCTACCAAACGGGGCATAAGGGTAATCGACTTTCCAAAAACTTGCTTTTCCGGTTTTGGGAGATCTAATGCAATTAAAAAATATTCTAAAATTCGTAAAATACATCTCAACATTGGTAACATGTATTTTAAAATCCGTAAATTTTTTTGAATTCCGTAAATTCTTTTTTGAAATTTATAAACTCATTTCTCTCAACGGATTTCCAAACACACACAATATAACGTTGAACACGAGGGGAATAGCTAACTAATCCCATGTTGACAATTTTCTTTTAAGTTACTCTATGTCCAAAAAATAATTTGGGTCAGACCAGTCCAATACTCAGCAAATAAGATCAACCCAAAACATGATTCACCAAAGGTTGCAACGGTCAAATACATAGGGAGCACATGGAGCCACACCCAAAGCTTGTGTTCGTCTCCGGCTCCCTCTAACATTGGAGCAGACTGTTAGAGTCCAAATATCCAGCCGACTATTTATTTTTACCAAATACACTGATTACATTGAATGCTTTAAACACACAACGTTCACTCTGATATCTCCCCTCATCTTCTCTTCTTCTACTAAATCTTTCATTATGAGGAAAGAGAAAATTTATTATGAGAGATTGTGTGATTTAACAAGAAAATAGTTTTTTCAAAACCTAGATTTTGTCTCCAGAATAATTTTTTTAAAAAAATGTGAGTACTTGAACAAAACTTGGGATTTGCCACAAAACCTAGGTTTTGAAACTGAATTCTAAACTAACCCTAAGATATTAGTTAGTGATTCGAGTTTGAAAGAAGTCTCTTTATCTATGTTATATTAAATAGGACCCTTTGTTTTCAGTTTTTCATATGGGAGTTTTGCACTTGGTTTTGCAACTATGGATTTGTACATGAGAAACCATGAGTTATTTGTTGTATCCGATGGTTATTTTAACAGAGTTAACAATGGTCTAGACAAAAGAATATGTGAATTTTGTGGTTGTAATATTGTATCTGATTTTTCAGTTGTAGTTTTGGACAAAAAGAAATTGTGGGTGATTTATTCTGTTCGACAGTTGTTTTAATAAAGTTAATAGTGGTTCAGATACAAGAATCCATGGATTTTTGTGTGTGTGTGTGTGTGAACCAAATATGGGGATTTTTGTAGCTATGGTTTTATACCTGGCTTTTCAAACATAGTTCAGAACATGGTTTAACATACTTTTGAACATGGTTATAACATAAGTTTGAACATGAGAAACCATGGTGATTTACTATGTCCACCAGTGGTTTCAACAGTCAAATATCCCTTTAGAAATAAAAAGTTTGTTAATTTTATGGATGTAGTTTTTACCTGCAGGCTTTATGACAATCTTGCGCTTTTGCTTCACAAGATTGGCAGAACTTGCTCAACTCCAAATCTCTCAAACTAACCCAATTTATATATTGCACTCACAGTATCATCACTACAACTATAACAATGCCAAGTTCAAAAGATGTAGAACTGAGCAAGGTTCACCAATCCTGTGAAGTAAATATGGCGACTATCCCAAGTGTATGAACTCTTGCGATTCTTCAAATGGAGGCTGAAGAGAATTCAGCTTCATCCCACTTTGTATGTGGTTTCTGAAGCTTTTCAATGCATTGAGATGAGGATTCTGAGAATAAGAAGTGCTCCAGTTAGCATCTCCATCTTTCTCTCTCGAACACTACAATGCTACAAATGGTTTTGAATAACATTGTGACTAAAGAGAGTGTAAGATATTAGTTTGTGACTTCCAGTTTGCAAGAAGTCTCTATAAATATTAATGAATATCGCACTCTGTTTTTGGTTTTGTGGTTTATGGCTATACTTTTAAATATCAGCAACTATAGATGATTTGTCATGTCCACATCTGGTTTTGCTGCTATAGTTTTGAATATGAGAAACTATATGAGAAATCACGTAAGATGATGATTCACCGTGTCCAATAGTTGTTTTTATAAAGTCAATAAACAATAGTCAATAGTTTTATTATGAGAATATGCTGATTTTATGACTTTAGTTATGCAGTAGAAGCTTTAAACATGAGAAACCAATTTTAATATTAAGTAATTTATTTTACTTTTTTAATCTTTCTACAAAAGACAATCAATTTTTATATTAAGAATTTAACGTGATACAATTTATGGTACTTGATATTATTCAAAATATAGAAATATAGAATAAGAATCATTTATTGAACTCAATATATGGCACATAAAAATAAATCTAATTCTATTATATAACATATTCGTTGTCAATTAATAATTCGGGTGTTGCATATAGTGATCACATGAAAATAAAATAATAAATAAATGTCCTCTATTCAACCTGCCAATCCTGTCCATCCATTCAACCAAAATACATTCACATTGTGTGTTGATTAGGGAAGAATATGAGAGTAAAGAAGGTGGAGAGGAGAAAAATTTGAGGAGGAAAAAAAACTAGGAACAAAATTTTATTACTTTTTTCTTTGAATGAATGAAAGAAAACAAGAAAAAAAGGCAAAGATATAAATCACTTAAGAACACAGATCATTATGTTAAAATACATCTTATTTAAAATTAAATTAAATATCATAATAAAAATAATATTAAAATTAATATAACAATCAATTTACAATTAAATTATCTGGTAAAGATATATTTTCACATTACTTTATTCTAAATAATATGTAGAAGGTAATAATTCCTCTAAAAGAAACTTAAAATCCTTTTATTTCATAATAGTTTATAATTTTATTATTATAATATGAGAATTTTAAAAATATAGAAAAGTTGGGACCTTTCTTCTCCAAATCTCTCTAAGATAATTCAATATCCATATCGTGCTCTAATATCATCACTATAAATACAACCATGACACGCTTAAAAGATGTAGAATTTAGCAATCTTTGGCTATATTGCGAAGCAAAGATGGCTATCATCATCATCATCTTCCACCTTTGCTGAAGAAGACATTCATGGGCGTCTACATCTTTAAATTGAGGCTGAAGAAATTCACTTTCTTCACTCTTTGCGCATGGTTCTTGAAGGACATTGATAACCATCCATCAAAGCACGTCAACAGATATGCTTGCTCCTTGAGTGTCTCCATCTTTCTTCTCAGTTCTCAGAAACTATATTGCTACAAATGGTTTGAATCAAATTATGACTAAATAGAGAATAAGATATTAGTTTGAGAGTTCTAGTTTTTTCTCACACATTTTGCAGTTTAAAGATGAGAAAGTATGAAGTGATTTGTTGAATTCCACAGTTAGTTTTTGTCCTTTTTGTTATATACATCCAAGTATTTAATATAGATACATGACTTGAGTCAAATACCAACATGATTAACAATTCTATACAAGGTACAATGGAGCACCATATGTGGACATTATAACATTAATTCACTGTATTGCAAAAGAGTAACCCAATTTACCCGATCAGCGAAACTAAATCCTAGTTAGCTACTTTTTAAATAATTTTTTAAGTACAGATATATTCTTAATAAGAGAGATTTTATTCGAAAAATTGTGGGATGCTAAATATGAACACATCTCTCATAAAAAATTCAAACCTTGATTTATCACATGACGGTGAACAAAACATTCAGGTTAGTAGGCGAAGACATCGCCCAAGCCCACAAAAAAAAAAATCAGACTCCCTCTCGACCCGAGAGGAATCATGCCGTGACCAAATGTGGCGTCACTGGGACGAATGATGATCAAGAGCCTGAGGGAAGGTTTTCTTCAGCAATACAATAAAAATTTCGGTGGTCAGTGAAACACAAGGTTAATATCTACTTTACCTGCGTATTCATTGTTATTATTTGATTATATGATATTTTCAACATATAAATTTTAAGATATTTGTTTTATGTTCACCAACAATCTATCTAGGGAACCATGAGCTAATACTTTGATTACTTCATTAACTATTCCAAAGCCTTTCAGCTTCCCATGAAGCAATCAAAGTTCAATGGAACCACCATCAGGTGCCTCAACCAGAATCCATACTGATGGACCTTCTATTTTGGACCTTGTGAACTAAACACTAAATAAAGACACACAATGACCCAAGAAAACTAATGAGGCTTCTATCAACAAGCATCAAAGTTGGTGTTAGACAGAAATATTGCAGCAAGAATCTGGTAACTTCAGGCACAAATAGCTACGATAGCCTGGACCTCTTCTCTACTCTTGGTGGGTGATCTTGTTTGGTTCTTCTTTGGTCACCTTTTACCTTCTTATTGTTGATAAACTCTGTGAAGGATGGAATTGGCGGCAACTTTGAGTTCATGGATGAACTTTCAATCGATGAAGCCATTGGGGAGGTTTCTAACTCACCAATG
>JANTPZ010142892.1:0-10823 GCA_025593235.1 Vachellia pachyceras
CCTACAAATTGAAAAACAATTATTAGAACAATGCTAATTCATCAAACTAAACAATTAACTCATCAATATTTGATAGATTACATATTACCTCTTCCAAAGCTCTAGTCAATCCGCTCTGAATGATACTGTACAAGTAAATGATGACATAATACCCACACTCAGTATTACCTGATTGTCGAGGGCACTAAAGATAAAAAACATATTGTCAAAAAGTATAAAGACATAAAACGACTTTCAATGAAAGAACTTAAAGTCAAAGTACTTACTTTTGGATAAAACCACTGTGTGTTTTTATTTAGACCTTCACGTTTACCGCCCATTATTCGATATGTCTTGAGTGCGCTGCGATTGAATTGACAACAGTTACATATGAAAAAAACATGTTTAAGCATCGTTAAAAGTAATAATTTAGATATACAAAAACTTATGTATCAAAAACATATTTTTGCTCTTTTCCCTGCCTTTCTGCCAGACAACGGATCGAACCAATACACAGTATTCACGAGGAGCCAAACAACACAGAGACTCCAATGATGACTACAACAACACATATACATGAAAATGAAGTTAGAAACAACAAGTTAATTATTACAAATTAGGCTAAATGTGTTAAATGAATAACTATAATTCCAAACCTTTCAATTATTGGCGCTAGATAACACATCTTTGGATTAACGTCTGCCCGTATTGTGTTCCCAACGTAATGCACTCGATTTTCTACAGAATTGTAACTCTTCATTGTATTCGCAGGACATAAAAATTCATACAAATTATCTCTAGAAAAGTTGACGCAAATACTGTGCAAGGTCCTATTAAAGAGTTCAATAATAAAGGAAATATTGAATTATATAAAACCTAAAAAATGGCATCATCAATTGAAGATAGGAATATAAAAAACTTGCAAGATTGCAAATTGAATCCATGCTATATCAAGGTCATTCAGAGATAGGAATTGTTTCACATCATCCTTGTCGATAACGAATTCATACGTTACACCACGGACAACAATCCCATCAACCACCTGCATGGTCACGGGTGTAAATTTTTCTCATAGCTGCCGTAGCTGTGACAATGATGGGAATTTTGCAGCTTCTTCTGGGTCCTAGTAAAGTAGAGAATACAGATTATAAATATAATACCGAAAAAAATTAAGATAGATCATAAGGTGGCTACTACCTCATGAGGTGTTGTAGGTGTAGAAATAAGAATTTTCGGCCAAAGAATGAAGCAACACTTGGCTTGGCCTAAATGGAGCATCTCTCAATCAGCAACTGGAATATCAGAGCTATCCTCACTATCTTCAATACCTGTCACCGATACACGAGACAAGCTATCCGGAATTGGCATAGAATGGTGCGTAGTAGCTTTCCTGTACAAATAAGTATGGGCAACAGCACGTATTGGCTCATCCAGGTAGAAAGTACAATCCTCTCTAACTTCTTCTGCGGGGAAATCAGGGGAAGGGTCACCCAGTGCTATTGTGTCATGCAAATGATTGCTATCTTTGCTACTGGAAAATACAGGGGAATCGATATTCTTCAGTTCATCAATCAGCTTCCCCATTTTTTGGAGAGCTGCGAACTCAGATTTCATCTCAGCTTTCAACTCAGCTTTCATCTCAGCTCTCAACTGAGCTCTCATCTCAACTTTCATCTAAGCTCTTAACTGAGCTCTCATCTCAGCTCCCAACTCAGAAATCATCTCAGCTCTCATCTCCTCACGCAGATTTTTCATCATCTAGTTTTGTATCTGGCGTTGAGCGTCAAACTCAGCTCGGAGTGATTGCTCCATCTTAGCTACTATAGATTGAATTTGAGCTTCAATAGACTTTTGAGATGGTCGTCCAAAATATTTTCCTAGAACCGTTCCCCTCGACTCCCCGTGAACTTAGCCTGGGTAAACTAGCCTTCTGATCGCAGTCGCTAAGATGTCCATCCTCCCACTTTGAATGAAAATCCCTTGGCTGGTCTGCTGTGTAAGGTCATCCTGCATCATATAATACATCATAAGTGCAGTACTAATAAACTCAAGACAAACAATCACATGATTATTATATGTCGGCACTTACAATCCTTTCAGCCACCTCATCAACTGCTTAATTGATGTACTTCCCACCTTTCATCCTTGCTGCCTTCCATTTTTTGTGATGTGGAGGAGCAGGTGTGACATACCTTAACTTAACCCTTAGCTTCATTATATATATTGATTTAGAATCAATGGGAAGCCTCAAATTGTTCAAAAGGTCCAACAATTTCACTTTGAAAACTTTCAAGTTTTTGAAAGTTACTATTCACTGCATTTTGGACCAACCTTGAAAATTCATAACTAATTCTAAAAAAATCAAAATTGAGTGCTTCCAAATTCTATTTGAAGCTTGTAAGTTCCTTTATAAGGGAAAAATACTCATTGAGTCATTATCTTGCCCAAATGATACAGTTTAATCCGTGAAAAAGTACTGTTCATTTGTCATTTTTCTATTTTCCCAGGCTTTTCAGTGATTTTCATCAAACTTTGGAACTTAATAACTTTCTGTACAAAACTCTAAAACTGGTGTTCTTTGTCTTGTTTTAAATCTTGAAATGCCAACTATTTTTTTGTAAAATTTCCACTCATTTGGAATTCATTTACTCTGTTTCACAACAGGTCAAAGTTAGGGGTTTGATTGACTTTAACACAGCCAAACTTTCCATTCTTAAACTTCATCTTTTCATTGATTGACTCTAAAACTGGTGTTCTTTGTCTTGTTTTAGACTTTGTCTCCTCCTTTTGTACCTTGATCTTTCTAACCATAACTTTTTCTTTTTCTCTTTATGGCCCTAGATAAGCAATGACATTATTAGAGTCATGAAAAGTGAATTTTCAATGGGCCACATTAGCCCTAAAGGCTTACTTTCACTCTTGGAGTCCCACAACTTACATTTGGTCACTTTCTTTCTTAAATTCGCATAGCAACCAAAAACTATCAATATGTTGACTAAACTTTCAAAAATCATAATTAATGCTATATAACTCCAATTGGGGTGGTTCAAATTCCTATGTGAAGTTCTCTCAGTATAATTTCATATAAAAATACTCAATCCTGGCAATCACAGCCATAACATTCCCAGAATTTCGTCAAATACAAACTGTTCTAGATTTCATTCCTGAAACAGGACACAATTTCAAAAATTCATATCTCCTATTACACAAGTCCAATTAACCCATATGACCTATCCAATTAAAGCTTGATAAGTCTACTTTAATTCTGGAAAGTTTCATGGTCATTGAATAACATTTGACCACACAAAAACACGTTACAATTTCACTGCCTCTGGAAAACGAATTTCACAGCACTTATTCTTTAACTTCCAAAGATTCCAAATTCCTGTACAAGCATCTAAAAATCATGAAAACTTGTATATCTACACAAAAACTCATTTTGGATCCATTGGAATTATCAAAATCAAACAAAACAATTCATCTTCATCAGATTCCAGACCAGACCGAAACAGCGCGCACACATTCATCTTCATGTGTTTTTCAACATCTATCACCATATTCTTTCTTTCAAGCTTACATTCATGCATGGTAAAGCTTGATTCTAACTCTTTTATATCAAATGGAAAATTGGACAGCACCTCCCCTATTTTCTCATGATTTTCCAAATTTACAAGGGTCACAAAGCAACTCAAACAACATCAACATCATCATCAATAAGCTTCTTTCAACAAGAGGAAGCATTTACAACCAACAAATGACTTCAAATCCCTCTCTTTCTCACTTTCCTTCTCAATAACCCTAACATTAAATCTTGAAAAAGAGAGGCCTAATCCATATTTCAAGCCCATAGAAAGGAAGGGAGTTGCAAGCTTTAAGAAAGGGTATGTGGCTGGGTGCTTGAGCTTCTTACCTTGTGTTTTGTGGAACTTTTCTCATCCTTGTGCTGCAGGAAAAATGGCGTCTCCCCCTTCTCCAAAATCTGCTGGGTTGTGTCGTGAATGATGGGGCTGAAATGGGGGAAAATTTTGTTGTTTTATTAATTCATGAGTTATAGGGTTTAATGGTTGAGATTTCATCTTATAACTTAAATGAAATCTAATGGTTGAAATGAAGCCACACACTCAACATTTGTTGGCTTCTCATTGGCTCTTAAAAAGGTGTAATCATGACTTTAATTTGATGATTGGAATCTGGTTACATTAACCAAACTAGATTCCATTCGGTTACTTTTACCTATTGCACTTTTCACCGGTAAACTTAACTTTATTCCGGTAAATCTTTTTCTACTTTTCTAGAGATATTTTCTTTCTTATTTAATCTCCATAATTTCATCTCTAATCTAGCTAAATTATTATCCCCAAAATACCCTTTACTTTTCTCAAATTTTACAGGATTAATTTATCCTGTCCGAAATCCCTGAAAACGTACAGTCGGAGAGAAAAATTCTTTTAGGGCCTTGAAAAATACTATATTTTTCACTGATTCTCGAGCCCTTTTCTTTTCTCCAAAATTCCCTCTAAATATTTCAAAATAAATTTTTGAAAGAATTATATTTCGGGGATTTTCGGGTCTTTTTCTGGTATTTTTCCCAATTTTCGAGAAAATCACCGTAATTGTACACTGGATAATAATTTTATCAAATACTATATAATTCACTGGATTTTTCATATTTTTCTCTAAATTTTTGGAGAGTTCCTTGTACCTTAAATAATTACTTTTCCCCTTTTTCGTCTTCAAAATTATATAAATAAAAATCTAATTTAAATTTGGAAAATCCGTGTTTCGTCATTGTGATCCGTAAGTAGAGATATATCTATTAGACATCTGTAAATTTTCTAATATTTTGGTCAACTGGTTGACTTTTGACTTTGACTTTTCCTTTGTCAAATGACAAAAGTGCCCTTCAACTTTCTCATAATTACCATTTTACCCTTACTTTCTCTACTTTTTGCAAAATTACCATTTTACCCTTACTTTTGATACTGAAAGACTTCTCTAGGGCAAATATACTTAATTTTGGAATTCACACGAAACTCCGTGCCTGAACTTTCGGCCCTTAATCTTTCTTTCTTTTTGAGATATCTACTCCTCGTCTCTAATTCATCATCTTAATCGTCAGATTAGCCTTTGTTTCATTTAGCATAAAATTATGGATATTACATTTCTACCCTCCTTAAAAATAAATTTCGTCCTCGAAATTTACCAATTTGAGTCATTGATTCTAGGCTCTTAGCTTTCCTCTTTTCTTTTGTTTCCCTGTTTACTTTCTCTGACATTAGCTCTTACCAGAATACTTTATAATTAGGATCTTTTCTTTTAACTGGGAAACAGGAAATTCCTAGTGCTTGTAACTCAGATTCGAGGGTAATGCCAATCAATAACTATTTCTTCATCTTTAAACATTCTATACATCTCTTTAACTTGGCCCCTTTTTTTTAGCCTTGAAGACTGACTTAATCTTTATTGTTGGAGATACTTTCAAAAGTATTTGATCTCCAACTTTAACTTTAACATTCGTCTTCCCTTATTGGCATAAATTAATTCTGATTTGTAATATCTCTTCGACTTTATCTGCTTAGCCGTTTCATCACTATCTCAGAATTGTGCCAATTTCTCTCTTTGCTAAAGTTTCTTGACCTTCACTATTTAACCATAACTGTTGGAAAAACAAAATTTCTGAGGCAATCTTACTTTTTGCCTAAATTTCAATGGTCATTTATCTGGTCAGCCTCATACTTTGTTGACTTTTACTTTACCTTCTAGATCTCAAATTATTTAACTAGCCTCGTGATTAATTGCTCACAATCATACTGGAAGCTTTAAGCTTCAATCTGTGAAGCTTTTTGACATTCTTCACTTTTCAACTTATCTTTCTCTATAACTAGCCTGATTATCACACATTCAGGACTTACAGTTTTGCTCTTTATTTTCTTTACTTTCTTGCCTGAGGAATTGGGAATAAGCTCCTCTTCATTGACAGTTAGCTATCTGTGGAAATAATCAAAGATACTCTCTCTGTATTAGCTATTCATCATGAGGACATCTTCTTATCTTGAGCCCATTCTTGGTCATCTCATTCTCGTATTCTAAGAGCAACATCATGCTTTTGACTCTGAGCCTCTTCATATGCTCCTTTATTAAGGTTCACTAAGACCTTATGCGCGTCAGCACTATTCTGTAGGCTTGGTTCGTGACCCTTGCCCCATAACTTATTAAGGGAGTCATTCTTGCTCTTTAGAAACCTTTAGACCATAGAACTTAGGTTAAGAATAAATCATCTATCCTCAGTAATAGCTAGACTGATAATTCCCCAACATTAATCGTAGAAGCCGACATGTCTTCTTAGGCTTTGTTCAATCCTCTTTTCCTCTTGCATTTAACTAGAGCATTTTTCTTTTCCTTTCATACTTCTTAACTCATTCCTCTCAGGTCATATCTCCTTAGTTATACTACTTGAACTTTTTGACATTGATTCCTCTCTTTACTATTTCATTCAATGTCTGTTCAATGCCAAATTGCTATTCTTCAGGATTTAACAATCCTTATTGTTTTCCTACTCATTACTGTAACATTGCAGAGAGATGAATTTTATTCTGTTCATCTTACTAGCTCATCTGGTACCCAACTATTCAATGGATTCATCCCCTGACTGCTATTTGCCCATTTTCTCTCTCTTCGTATTGGGAATGGTCTATTTCTTGTGCCCTGCTTTTATTGCTTTCTTTCTCTTGTTGGACAACATTGACAGCTCACAATGGTTTCCCATTGGAGTTTTATATGATTCCTGTCTATCAGGAATACGCTGCTCCTTGTCTATCAGGAAGTAAATTGCCTTGTGCTAGGGCAATTAGTCCCACATATCCTTGTCTATCAGGGTTTGCCTTTCTCCCTGTCTATCAGAAAGTGGCTCGCCTAACTGCGGCGATAGCATTGGAAAAACATCATTCCAAACTCTAGAGAGATACTTTTTGGCTAAAACATTTTCTAGTATACTTTTTATTGGGTACTTCCTCTTCTCATCATAACGCAACGTACCTTGTCCCAATCAGGGAACCATTCTTAGCTTACTTACTTATTTTAGCAATGGCATTTACTAATGAGAACTTCATTTCTCATTTTTGTACTTGGCCTGAGGATCACACCCTTCTACGATGCCTAGAAACATAGTGAAATATCACTAATTTAAATCTCATTGCTCAGGGTTTAATTTCTGCATTTCTTGTCTTTACTTTTCTGGGTGTGTCATATCACTTCTTTCTCCATTTCTCTTCATCTGTATCTTATGATGCACTACCTGACTTTTCCTTCGGTAGGCTCTTAAGATTCCTTGACCAATTCATCCATGGTCATTTCAACTTTACAATTTATTCTCATAGGAATCTTTCATCATATAAAGATTTAAGTCTATATACTAGTAGAAAATTCATCACGAAGTATCCTCAACTCCGTTGCTAGTACTATGCCTTTATTGCAATTAACTTGGGCTGACTTAAGTTGGGAAGTCTATTGTGGTTACTAACATTGTTGCTGCTGCTGTGTCTATCACAGTCTATATATCTTACTCGTAATAATTATAAAGCCTTTCAGCAACTTTAGTACTTCTGATACCGTCTACTTTCTAATTTCTTTAGAAAATTAACCACTATTTAATCAACATCGGCCCAACTCATTCTCATACTTAGTTGTCATAAATACAGTCTAGATAACATTTTCATACCATAACTATACCTTAGCTATTCATGCTTTATGCCTCTATTTACCTCTTGGCATTAAAATCACTAAACAGGATCTCATCCGATCATATCTCTTTGTTCTATAACTCTTTGAACCTCTAGATGATTCTAATATATAAAAATTTATCTCTGCTAACATGTATTTTGTCCAGTACACTATCATAACCTAGCTCACCCATAGCTTAGGATGTCTAATAACCTCGAATGTTATTGGACAAGCAGAGATTCTTTCCTTGTTCATCTCTTCTATCTCATTTAGTATTCTCCGCCTCAAAGCAGACTTAATTATTCCCTCAGAGGTTTTCTTGAATTCTTTAGCTTCTTCGTGACTCATCTGAGTCTCTAAGTTCTGGACGAACTGATCCTCTTACTAAGCTTCCCTAATTTCATCCTCTATATCACTGAGGATTTAAGTGATTCAGTATATATCATGTTTTATCTATAACTGATTCAATACACTCCAATCTCGGAGGTTCTCTTTTAATCTTTGTTCTTTCATCATCATCATCATGGCCACCTGCGTTGTCTTCTTTCCCAGTGTATCGGCAATTACATTTTCTTTACCTGGATAATACTTTAGCATGTAATCATAGTCTTTAAGCAACTCCATCTAGCATCTCTGTCTCAAGTTTAACTCTTTCTAATCTTACAATTGCTTGAGACTTTTAAAATCATAGCACAGTCGATGGTTGCTCCATATAACTAGTGCCTCTATATCTTTAGAGCATAAACTATCACTGCTAGCTCAATATCATGCGTGGAATAGTTTTCTTTATAAAACTTTAACTGTTGTGAGGCATAAATTACCACTCGACCCTGTGGATAAGTACACATCCCAATCCATGTTTATTAGACTGTAGACCACATAGGTCCTCTGGAGATCGGGGATTATTAATATGGGCGTCGAGGTTAGCTTTCTCTTTAACTCTTGGAAACTGACCTCACACTCTAATTCCACGAAAAAGAATGGTCCTTTCTAATGAGCTTAGTCAGCGGCAAGGCAATCGGAGAGAAGTCTTATATAAGACATTTATAATAATTTGCTAGGCCCAGAAAGCTCCTGACTTAGGTTACTATCCTAGGCAGATTCATCTCAGTACTACCTTTACTCGGCATAGTCCACTGCGACCCTTTCCTGAGAGATCACGTGCTCTAGGAATTTCTCTTCTCTTAGTGTCCTAGGCCGATTCCATCTCAGTACTGCCTTTACTCAGTGTAGTCTGCAACGACTTCTTCCCGAGAGATCACCTACCTAGGAGTTTCACCTTTGATAATTAGAACTTACTGAGATTAGCATGAAAATGTTTTTCTTTCAAAACAGTTAATACAATTCTCAGATGCCCTTTTACATTCCTCTAAAGATCTAGAGTACACTATAACATCATCTATAAGACTATGACAAAATGTTCCAGGTATTGTCGAAATACATACTTCATATAGTTTATGAAAACTGCAGGGACATTCATCAAACCAAACGGCATTCCTATAAACTCATAATATTTGCATCTAATAAGGAAAGCCACCTTAAAAATATCATCAGTTCTAACTCGGAGATGGTGATAACCTGATCTGAGATCAATTTAAAACTCATGTCTTTCTTTTCACAAAGAGAACTTGAGCTTCTCAAGGTGAAACTTTGCTCTTTTATATCTTTTCTCTCAATTGGAGACATACTGTATGAAGTCTTTAACATCGGTTCTGTCCTTGGTACCCAGGGGAAAGGCACCAAAAGGGCGCCCTTTGGCGCCCTATCTTGATTATAGGGTGCTAAAAGCCCCACAAGTGGTGCCTTTTTACACCCTTTCTTAATATAGGGCATATTAAGTCCCGCCAAAGTTCTTCAAAATTTCAAAAATGCCACTGCCTTCATTTTTACTCCCTTTTTTGAAAAAAGGACGCGAATGTCAGTAGTAAAAACAATATTCTGTAGTAGTGATATCAAAATATTATCCGTTTCACTAATGATTCATAAACATGTAGAACTTAGTTTCACAATTTAATCACCACAAGTAAATTTTAAATCAAGACAACACTTACAATTCAAAAGATGTTTTCCAAAACATCTTACAACCCATAACGAACTTATAAAATAAATTAAATGTGGTTATCTCACGTTAAAGCAAATATACAATACCGCAATAATCTAAACCCAAAGCTCAAGTCACCAAGACACAAGTAATCTACCCAATTGATTAAATCACACATTAATATAATCTAATAAAACAAGTATATATATGAATTTAAATAAAATCTATTTTCTTTCCGAACTTTAAGTTTTCCAATAATCTCCACCTACAATCATAATTCAAATCCTTTATCTCAATCACCTTCATATCATCTAATAGTTCTATTGCACTTTCTTAAAATTATACCCAATATACCAAAAATCTCTAAAAATTATTATCTTTAAATCCTCAAAAATTACAAAAATCGATTACCATCAAACACTTGTTAAAAATACCAATTTCTTTCTTCCACAAATCGTCTCATCCAATAGAACCATTAAAAATATCTCTATTCATGTTTCCAAAAATATCAAATTCCAACACTTAAAGTTTCGTCAAGAATTTTCTAAATTCATATTTCATCACTAACTCCAAATTTCATTCGTTTAAAAATCATTATAGGATATAATGTACTAAAATAAATTATAAAACTTAAACTCAAGGGGGTGAATTGGTCAGATAAAAATTTAACGTTAAGCAACAGCAAAATGACCACTAAACTCAGACCTACGTCCAGTCCTCAGAGCACCTCTGAGATTTGTAATCCACTAAACTCAATCAAACAGGCTCCTCAAGCCTTAACAACAAAGGAGTTACACTCCCCCTCTCTTTTTCAACGAAACAGAGGTCTTTACTCTCTGTATTTGACAGCCTCACAACCAAACGTATTCTAAGTCCCAGCTTAGAATTTTACAGCGATTGCAAAATGGAATATAAGTATGACTCTCAAGAGAGTGAATGAACTAATCACTGGAGCTCACTTGAAATGAAATTTGAATGTATATCACACAAGGCTTAGACAGAAGAAGTAATAAATATGCGTAGTTGTTCGTTGTCTTTCTGTCTTCAATGCTTCTCTATTTATAGGAGAAGTTCTCTCGTATTG
>JANTPZ010142893.1:0-44341 GCA_025593235.1 Vachellia pachyceras
AACCCTAGTGGGAAGATATAAGATAAGTGTGTGGCTCCCCAAAGGCAGCAGACAGAACACATAGAGAAAACAAGTTTTCTCACTTCCCTTTTCTCTTTCAGAGAATCATCTCATCTCCTCTCCTCTTGCCTTCGGTGTATTTGCTGTGTATCATATTCGGATCCACTCTTGTGATCCGTCTTCTGCGTGGGTATCTGCAGATTTGTAATTCGGCATCTCCAGGTACGCCCGAAATCCTTCAGTTCTTGTGTGGATTTGTTTATAATTGGTCCGTTTGGGAAAGCGGTGGATAAGTACTTTTACCATTTACGAGATAAATGTGTGAAGGGGATTATCTCGTTTTGCAAAAAAAACACTGTTGAACGTGATTTTGTGGTGCTTAATCGCTTTGCCAAACACCCCAAATAAGTATGATCATACAAACCAAAACAGACATCTTTCACAAAATAACCTCATACACAGTAAAATCACGAAAAAATATGATTTCAAATCGTCAATCCAAACAAACATTTAGATTTCTTCCATCATCACCACCAATAATTACCACAAGAACAAACTCCATCTTTAAAATGATAGTAGTGATTAACATCTCTCATAGAGATTTCCCTCTTTGTGATCTTTGACATGAACTTGATAACAACATGACAGTCCTCCTCGTAAAACTTGAGGGTTTTCATTATGAAGATCCTCGCTCCGAATAATGTGTCCACATGTAATAGCTAGCCCTTCACTATGACTACACACAATGTGTGGAGAGCTGCAAACTGATTACATATTAACCAATTTAGTGGCTAAATATTGGTCATAACTAATGCCCAATTGGCACAATCAAGCATGAATCTGTATCCCAGGTCAGGTAGCCTTGCCAAAGGTTGAGCACAGAGGAGAACAAAGACATAGGTGTAGAGATTGTGTCGATCCTATGATGAAGTATAAAGTCATTTGATTTCTCATAGAAATGACAAAGATGGAGGTTAAAATAGGCATGATTGTATTAATGTTCGAAAAATACTTTACACAAATCGAGATAAAATTCCATTTACATACTTATTTTATAAATCGTAAATCATATTATAAAAGTAGTTGCTACCACTAATTCAAATAAGCAACAACTAATTGTATATAATCGTGGTAATATACGTCAATGAATCACATATAATAAAGAATGAGGCTATACAATAATTATATCACAACTTAAACCTCCGGAACCTTCCCAGAAGTCTTAGCACAAGAGCTATCACTTGAAAAATATTAATAGCAACAGGGTAAAATAAAAGTCTCAGCAACCAGCAAGGTTGCTAACCTGTTACAAACTTTGGTCAATGTTACTGTCCTGTTACAAGCTCACAACCTGGGCGGGGAGTGACCTAAGGTGTCCTTGTTGCACCAAATGCTAGCCTCTAAGGTGATGTCAACCAGCCTGTTTAGCTTATAGGCCTATTTAGAAACGCGGTAGAAAAGTACTTTTACGTAAGTTGAGGTAAATATGTGGAGAAGATTATCTCGTTTTGCGGAAAAACATTGATGAACATATGTTTGACTTTTGGAAACGTTGTTCCAAACAAGCCCTATATTTTCTTACATAATTAGATTATAAATCTTTTAAAAAAATAGTTCATTTCATTAACCCAAATGAAAGTATCGTTTTCAGATTAAAAATCTTATATACTCCATGTGGATTGAAAATATAAGCTTGAAAATTTGCGAAGAGGTGTCCTTTACTTACTAAGCTTCCGGTTGAATTTGTCTGACTATTTAATGTATTTTTATTTTTATATTAATTAATTAATTAATTAATTGTAAGTCTATCTGATCTTTTTTCACCAACTCTTTCTCCCACCCGATCTCCACAAGTAATTGTTTACTTTAATCATTACGTTTTCTATTTTTCTCTATGAAGTGACACTGGAAAAAAACTGTACACAATTCTAGGCTTCTAAGAGCTTGTTTGAAAACTCTCTTTAGGAAAGTAAATTTAACAGTATTTTTTTTGTAAAATGAGATAATATCCTTCATATATTTGTCTCGTGAATGATAAAAGTACTTCTTCACCACTTTCCCAAACGGACCCATTGTTGTATCCGTAGAGTCTGCAATTGAGATGTTCCTGTTCATATTTTACTTGAGTCCTGAAACTTGTGTTCATATGTATACCTTTTTGATAATGAATATGAAGATGCAAGGGGCATTTATGGAAAATCAGTGCGGGGCGGATTCCCATATGATAAGAACTGTCGAATGATGTTAAAGGTAAAGAATTTTCATCATCTGCAAAATTCCTTTTTTTTTTCATTGTGAGTGAAGAATATATTGCTGAATCCGTTAGGCACTGATTAGGGGAAAATATTTCTAATTTATAAAATTTAACCTATTTTCTCATTTATTATTCCACTATATTTCTACACATTAGATGTGCAATTAATTCTTTTTTGTCCTTGTGCTATATAATACATTTGGATTTGGAGCAGGGTCTAATTAGAATATGGGGAGCCTTTGCTTGTTGACATCATGACTGGTCTTTTGATTTTTTTTAAAGAATTACTGATAGAATTCTTAGGCCTATCCTATGATTTCCTACCCTCTGATATACAAGTTTTGTGTCTTCCCAGTATTTTGATGCTTCAGTTTGACTATAGGCTTGTTTGGTTAACCTGTTTGGACAATCAAAATCCATTCATGCGCTTACCAAGACAAAATTTCTCTTACATATTTATCTCGGAATCTGTGTCCATTCTCCCAACGGGCTATCTAAACAAGCCATATGTTTGTGGTAGATGATATATTGATATGCAATTGCTTCTGCCAATGGCTATTGTGGCAGTTCAAGCTGTTCCTAAAGTCTGCATGCAAATCAAGCAGGAATGGTATGCGATTCGCAATGGCTTAATAATGTGATTGTTTGGCAAAGCGGTGCTTATACTCAAAAGCACGTTCAATAGTGTTTTTCCGCAAAACGAGATAATCTCCTTCACATATTTGTTTCGGCTTACGTAAAAGTACTTCTCTACCGCTTTGCCAAACGGACCCAAAATAACTTGAAAATTGAGCTCTTTCTTGTTGTTTGTTGACCTTTGTGGAAACCATTTATCATATTCAAACATTTATGTTAAAAACATAATTATTCACCCACCTGTTACACCACATTCAAAATAAACTATTTACTAAGGTAATATAAATTTGAATTTAAGTAGACTGAGTTAAAGTTTTTTTTTTGTAAAGAAAATCATCTTTGATTTTTAGTTTTAGATTGGCTGATTTTTGTATAATATTATATCAAAAATCCATTTTTCCAAGCAAGTTTGTAAAATTTGAAAAATAAGACCATGTTTAATCATGAATTATTTCTAAGCATTTGTCTAGACTAGAGACATGTTAATTAATAATATGATTTATTTTCAAAAACTTGAATAAGATAAATGTATTTGTATTTATTTTTTACTTCGAACCATGTTTAATCATGAATATATAATAACATTTAAATAATGATACATCATTTCAGGTACAAATCCCTTCTAAGTATGAGGAGGGGTTGTATTTATCCCACTTATTTTAAATTCTAATTTATTTATTCTTTTTGACTAAATAAAATCTAAACAACGTTGGCAAAAAAAATCTAAACAACATTAATTGTAAGTTCTAAAATTATGGATGTTACAATGTGGGACCTCACATTCTCCCCTATAGAAGCCCAGCATCCTTGCTAGCACAAAGATTGGAAGCGTGGCTTTGATACCATTTTTAAACATCCCAGAGCCTTTCTTCGTAGAAATTGTCTTTGTTGCAAACCATGCCTTTATAAGGGACTTGATGCCTATCTCTAATACCATTTGTAACATCCCCTAAGCTCTCCTCATAGATATTATCTTTGTTGCAAAGAGAGCACAGTTTTGCTCTACTGGAGTTATATAGTACTTTAGAAAACGTCATCCCTAGAACTCTCCTTTGTAGATATTGTCCTTGTTGGTGACCTTTGAGATTTGTATGGCTGTGAATATGTTTTTCCTGACCTCTATTTTCATTGATAACCTTTTCACCACCGACCCCCACTATCCATACCAGCTATTTCGTCCTCCATCCAAAACAATTTCACCACCACCACCAAATCCTATACTTATTGGTAGACAGAGGCCACATCCATATCAATTTCATCAAGCACATGATTTGTCAGGTCTTCGGTCTCCTCTTCAGCTCCATCATTATCCAATGCATCATCTATGGCATCTGACATCATTTCAGTAGTCATATCCATATGTGCTGATTGTTTCTAGACATTTTCTCCCACAATTTCCCTCATCACCCTTCCAGCGACCTCACTGCCGATTACCTATCCATCTCCAACGATGACGACGTAGCAGAGCTGGAATGGCTCTCGCAATTCGTGGACAATTGCTCCCATGACGACTTCCTGACTGTTGGTGAGATAATGGTGGTGGACTCTTCTGTTCACAGGCGGTCTGTCACGTCCCTGTCTTTAAAAAAAAATCAAAGAAGCTGCAGGTGCAGCTGGCGTGTATGAAGAGGAAAAGAAAAAGAAAAGAGTGGTCAATGCTGCTGCATGTAGCAGCTTTCAAAAAAGGAAAAAAAATCAGAGAGGCTGCAGGTGGCGTGTGGCAGTAAAGAAAAATGAACAGTGCAGAAGCCTTTAAAAAAATAGAGAAGAGGCAACAGCAGTTGCCGTGCAAGGAAGATGAAAGGAAAAAAAAAAAAGAGGCGCATGGCTCATCATGAAGGGGGTATTATAAATACCCCCATCCATTCAACTATTCGCACCTTCATCACACACACAACGCATTCCAGCTGAGAGGAGAGAATGTCGTCGGAGAGGGAGAGTGGAAAAGAAAGAGAGAGTGCGTGAGAGAGGGAAGAGCTTTAAAAGGGTGTTTTCCAGTCTAAAGCCCTACTTCGGGGATTATCTAGGTGAGTAAAACGACTTGTTTTCATTAAACTTCCTTCACGAAAGTTGTTCTAAATATTTTTCTCTTTCTAATGGTAGTAATATTATGTTGATTAGAAAATATTTTGGTATTTTTATTTTCGGCCAGTTTAAGTTTTATTTATAGAAGACCATAAAATTGTAGATATATTTTTATAACTATAATCTATGATGTTAGATTTATTTTTCTGGTAGCTGGAATATTTTTTACGAATTTAGTTAAATATATATATGATTTTTAATATATTGATATTTGGACTGATTAGTTGATGATTAAATGTTAGATTGATATTAGAAAATTTATTGCTCTTACTATTACATGATTTAATATATACATTAGTGTATATATAGTTAAGTATATGTATTTTTGTTAAAAATATATATAAATATATATATATGTATATACGTACTTGTTTATATATTTATGAGTATAGATATATTTACAATAAAATTATTTAGAATAAATTATAAATTCGTTTAAATAAATTATTTAAAGATGCATAGAAAGTATTTAAATAAAAAGTATTTATAGATATAAATTTCCGTGTGTACGTTTATTTATTAAAAATTCGTTAAATAATTTATTTGGGATATTAAAGGTACTCTTGAGATTTTAATTAAATTAGATTGGTTAATAAATTAAGGGTTGCTAATTTAAAAACTATTATATATTTAAAATCCTAAATTTTAAATTAGAATTTTGGTATGAATATTATTATAATATTAAATAGTTGAAATAATAATTTTAAGTCTTTTGAGCAATGATTTTTACCACTCAGACTAGTTGTAGACTAATATATAGTTCTACTTAAATTTTTGTAAACCGTTTATAGGGTATTGGTGTTGGGCGAGGGTTTACCTGTGGTAATATTTTATTGCTTGGCGAGATGTAACCACTTTCCTCTCTTTGTGCATGCTTGTAACATATTTGTGAGTGATTTTGAATATTTAAAATAGTGAAAAGTGCCTTTGATATTTGAGTTGCATAACAAAATTATATTATTAATGAAATTGTCTTGTGGGACCTATTTTCGTTATGAAATAAAAAGGTGATTTATTTATATTGTGTTATAATATTGCAAATGTTGCATCGAGAACCTGTGATATTGATCATGACACATGATAGATTTATTATTGATTGATGATATGAGAGGGAGTGGTGGATGTTGATTTGATGGGAGATTATTCTAGAGGAAATAAGAGGTGATTTTTTTTGTACAAAAAGAGGAAATAAGGTGGTGGGCTACCAGGTGTACGCTGGTTAGTCCTTTGACCCAATTGTATTTGATAGGGCAATGACACCCCGCTATTATAGTAAAGGGAGAACCCATGGTCCGTTCTTGTGCGCTATGGATTTTGGCATGTCCATATCACTTGATCGGAGAGCTCGATATTTGTACTACTAGTTGCACGGGACAATACTAGCCCATAGGTTCAATCAGAGGAAATAAGGTTGGGGAGGTATAAGGGAGATCAGAGAAATAAATCTTGTGCATTTGCGTGCAACTTTATTATGAGAAAAGCATGAGTTTATGATGTCATAAATTGATAAATTGCATGCTTATTTATAAACTGATTAAGTGAAATTTTGTTATGTTATTACATTTATTGTGAATATCCCACTTGACACCTCATGGGCACTTACTCGTATGCCCAATGAGATGGAATTGCTGGTTGCTGAGACGTTTGTCTCACCCTGTTGCTTTAACATTTTTCCAGGTGTTAGTTCCCGTGCTGGTCATTCAGGGAGAACTCCGGAAACTTAAACTACTTTCATTAAAAGTAGTGCTTCATTTCTTTTTGGATTATGTTGTATTATTATATATTGCCACGTTAGGACTTATCATGCATATGTTGACTTATTTCGACCGATTGTCGAATTATTTTGACCGTTTGACTTAGTGATGGTATACGTTTGTTTGAACCTCGGTGGTCTAACGCCCGATTGCGGTTTCGATATTAACTAGTCAAAGGAATTTTCAATCAAATATTTTGTTATTGGCGTGTCAAGAAAAGGATTTTACACGGTCGAGAGCAGCCGGTGGGAGATCGAGGGTCAAAGTAGAGCCAAACGGTGGAAGGTATTCACATCCATATAAGGCTTGCTTCGTTCTCCTTCCCATTCGATGTGGGAATTCACATTCACCCCTATAGACGCTACCACACCAACCGAAGACATAACTTTGATACCATTTGTAGCATCCCATTAGCCCTCCCCGTAGATATTGTCATTGTTGCAAACAGAGTAAGGTTGCAAACAGGACAGGGTTTTGCTCTTCTAAAATTCTACAATACTCCAAAAAATGCCTTTATAAACAAAATTAACAATTAATTATCAAAATTCTTGGTTGGTGGTTTGTTATGAGATTTATTTATTTTCTTGCTTAAAGTTTCTAGATCCCTCTTTTCTTCTAACGAAATTCCTAAACACACCATAGATCCCTCAATATGCATATTTCGGTTTGATTTATAAGTGAATTTCAACATGTCTTATATAAATAAACAAAAATTCTTAAACTTTGTTAAATCTACCTTAAAATTTAACACATTTTCCAATCTTATTTTTAATATATATTATACTTTATGAAAACATAAACCCATGTGTCATACCAATTATATTAAAATAATATAATTTAATTAAAATACTCATATTTAATTATAAACAAGTTAATAATATAATTTAATTATAAACAAGTTAATATCATAATATTTAAATAAAAAGATAATAAATATGTAATGTTTAGCTGTATATATATCTCACATAACTGTTTAATTGTAGCAGTAATAAAATACAATAATATATGTTTATTCTTACTAGGTATTAATTACTCGAGCACTTCATTAATTCATTCATACTTATTCTTAAATTATAAGACTTATCATGCAGCTTGAGCGACCAAGGACTAATCGCTATAACTAACAAACGGTACCACAAAAATAAAATTATGTGTATATATAATCTTTTACTTTCCTTTGTCAAAGAAAATCGTTTCAGTTGTCAAGCAATATAACAGAGATACCCCGAGATGGTATACGGACGAGCTGGTGATAGGCTTATCCAACCAGATCCACGTGGCAGCACGTGAATGAATTCCCCAAATCTATTAGTGACGTGGCATAGTGTGGCCAAGTAATAATATAATCTCTCACTATACACCCCAGTCCCCAAGCAGAAAAATAAGGAAGGGAAAAAAGTAGCAAAACATGGCTTCTCTGGCAACCTTAGCTTCCGTCCAACCGGCTTCCGTCAAGGGCCTCGCCGGAAGTTGCCTTTCTGGAACTAAGCTCTCTATAAAGCCGTCACGCCAGAGTCTTAGACCCAGAAATTTCAGGTTCCATCCTACATTTTCTCTGCTTTTTTTATATAAATTTGATATGAACTGACGAATAAAAAGTAGAAAAAGAAAAAAATCGAGGATCGAATTACTGCAATTAATTTAGCCCAAAAAATATTTTTTAGTTGTCGTATTCTAATTTCAAGTTGGCGTGTAAACGAATTAGGAGTGGAGCTGTGGTGGCCAAGTATGGTGATAAGAGTGTATACTTTGATTTAGAGGATCTTGGCAACACCACTGGGCAGTGGGATTTGTATGGATCTGATGCACCTTCTCCGTACAACCCTCTTCAGGTTCTTCCCTATACAATTTCTTCATTTTTTTAAGCTATGGAGAGACATTCGTGAAACCTTGAATATTGAAAGTTTCAAGCTTGGAAATTCAACTTAAGAATTTGAATTTGAGGCCAAAAAAAAAAAAGATCTCCAGAATAATGAATTATGTTTATATGCATACGATACAAAATGGAAGTGATCGTTTACAAAAATCATGTTGACCTCATTTTTGATGGTTTGCAGATTGATAATATGAGATTCTCTTGACTGGAGACAAAAGATTTCATTCTGAGCTTATATATGTAGGATATCTCATATCTGATCACTAGTTTGTTATATGTATTAGGTTTTTAGATGCTGGTATATATTATGGATTGTCTTTCTGTCAAAATTGCTTAAGCCGTTTTGATAGAATTTCTTTGACATTGTATGCCTTTGATATATTAGTCTATGTGTGATTTATATATTCTCATAATGTGTTAAATTTCCAATTGATCATCTCGCTATACAAATTAACGAACCAAAGAGTACAGTACAACAAACTGTGAGTATTGTTCTTATTTGAGATGGATTTTGCAGAGCAAGTTCTTCGAGACATTTGCTGCTCCATTCACAAAGAGGGGATTGTTGCTCAAGTTCTTGATATTGGGAGGTGGCTCTACCCTCGCGTACTTCAGTGCCACAGCCACAGGTGATGTTCTTCCAATCAAGAAGGGCCCGCAACTCCCACCTAAGCCTGGTCCACGTGGCAAGATCTAAGCTAGTTTCCTTCTGGTTGAATGAGTCTATCTGCTACCCCATGTGTATCTATGTTCAACTCTGCTATTCAAATATGTTAATTCCCAGTCTAATTGAATGGCATCTCTCTAATTTTTAATTGAAGCAGAGACATGTTAGTTTGGACTACTTGATTGTGATTTCAGTGCATAAGACTAAGTCTCATCGCTCTGTGAGACTTTAACCCTATATTTGGATAGCATGAAAATTTGAGAGGAAATAATATTAGGAAGGAAAACTCCCCCAAAAAAAGATAGTAAACTTTTTTTTAACTAGTTTTTTGGAAGTTTTCCTTCTTAAGTATTCTCTACCTCCATTTTTCTCTTGTTTTTCTATTCAAGACTCTTAACTCTTCAATATTGCAAAGATTCAGTGTCAGTGTTGGGCATAAAATATAAAATCTACAATATTCATAAACAGTGAACAAAGCGACTTATTCTGTAAGCTCCATATGCAATACATGGAGAAACATGTCCTGTTTTGTCGTAGTTGTGTTAGACACATTGGGCCTATACAATAACATAGACTGAAAAATTCTAAGACAATTTACAGGACAGAAGGGACCCAAAAAAAAAAACGAGAACTTTGTGAAATCATCAGAAATCACAATTTAGTAGCTAACCCGACCAGACGATTTTGCATGTTTAATCCTATGTACAAAAAATGAACAATGAATAATCAAGGCTTCGTCTACCCCCATGCTTGTTTTTCCCTGTCATCTTCTTTCTCCTCTCTCTCATAAACCTATTTATCTGTAAAAGCTTGTTTGGATTTAGATTTCTAAAAGTATTTTGATGTAAATTGAGGTAAAACTCATCTCACATGTAAAATCACTTCTAAAAAGCTAATCTAAAAATAATAATCTTCCAAATATTCGACCTCCCTCTCTCCCTCTCCCTCTCTGTTTAGTGGCGAGACGCTGGACTTCTCACACCTCCCAAATTCTCGAGGTAGGACACTTTCTTGATGGCTACATTGGGAAGCTTTTGATACTTTGCATCAAGCTCCTTGAAGAAGTCTTCTGAAACCTGCGATTCCTTCTTCATCATGTCTGAGTCACCTTGTTCAGATTCCCATCCCATGAAGTCCAATAATGTCATTGAACCAGGTGTTCCTGTTTCTTCTTTATTAGGAGTTCCAAACTTGTCTGATTTTAAGACATGTGGTGAGTTTCTGCTAACGCTCTTTCTTCCTGATTGTGATTGAACTTGAGTTTGCTGATCTGTATGAAGTACATCTTCTATTCTTGATAGCACTGTAAATGCCAAACTTTCCAGAATTCTTGAATAGCTTTCTAGTACGGCTTGCCCTACATCCTGCCACCAACACAAATACATCATTAAATTCAATTAGCATTTCTTTTAAGAAGATCAGACTCTTGAAAGGATCTTCTAGAGTTCTTAATTACTCCCTCCCATCCCATTTTATAAGATCCAAATAATTAAATTGCGTGGTTTAAAAAATCTGTTAAAATTAATTACGGTGATGAATATCTAAGAACTTTTATTTTCAAATACATGTATAAGAGGGTAATGAGGGAGAGAAATAGTGAGAAAAAGGATGAAAAAGAAAAGATAATGAGAGAAAATAAAGGCAATGAGACAGAATAAAATTAATTAAAGATAAAATAGATAAAAATACATTTAACCATCAGACATTCATAAATTATATCTTATAAAAAATACTTGATCGATCAATCCGAAAGTTCGAATATTTAAAAAGTAGAAGAGGAGGGAATTCAGAGAAGTTGTAGAGCAAGATAAACTTTTTTTTTTTAAGAACTTGGCAATAAAAACTTGTAAAGCATATAGACTCTATAGAGAGGATTAGGAATGGAACAAGGTTGTGCTATTTTGAGGCAGCCGCCCTCTCCTAATGTTCCCAATTACGTGTATATTTCATTGACTAAACATCAACATTTAGTAAAAATTATGCATTTGGCCCCCTAAAATTCTATGCTTTCCTATACTAATTATTAAAATTTATGACTTTAGTCTCCTTACAGTTTTTCCTGGTCCGTCCTGGAAAGGAGACGTGTAACATGAAGCAGAAAAAAGGGAATACAGCTGAATGTGCAAAAAGAGCATGCTCTTACTTACCCCATTGAATTGGATTTTGCTTATATCTAATGCAGATTGAGGGATCCCAGGAAAACGATGCTTTAGTATAAGCAAGATAGCTTCTGCTCTCTCTTCAAAAAGTTCTCTTTTTTCTAGACTCACAGCAGAACTCCAAGATGATTTGCTATCTTTCTGGATCATCTTCCTCTTCCAAATTAGTATGGATGCCTCCATTCTGTTCTTGAGATCTAGAATCTTATGTTCTGATGATAAGTCAATTCCCACTATGAATTGGTCTGGATCAAAAAATTCATCTGTAATGCTCCGATAGATCGAGTCCCCAAGACTTGACCTCCCATTCTGTGAAAAGAAAAATTAAAACACATTGAGGGGAATTTAGAGAAGAGATTAAATCATTGATCTTATTAGAACATAAGAGAGTCCTAAATTGATTAATTAGAGAAATGATTAAAGGTTGGGAGCCTTTTAAACTACTTTGACAAAAAGACAAACC
This sequence comes from Vachellia pachyceras, assembly GCA_025593235.1. Classification (NCBI taxonomy): domain Eukaryota; kingdom Viridiplantae; phylum Streptophyta; class Magnoliopsida; order Fabales; family Fabaceae; genus Vachellia; species Vachellia pachyceras. The sequence continues at coordinate 11,895 of JANTPZ010142893.1, forward strand.
TAATATATACTTGTATCTAAAAAATCTTCTCTTCCTTTTGGTTATATAAAAAATCTTACCCTTGGTAGAGATTCGATATAGCTTTCGGGGATCTCCATTTCAGATAGAACTTGGGCATTTATGGCCATTGCTGCTTTAAGTACTTGGTTCATACAATCTTTCTGATACTGCAGAAATTTCCTTGCAGCATCAGATAAACCCTCTCGTGGAACCTTGACTGTTGGTAACCACCACTTATCATCGTTTTTTGGCTTCCTATCTCCGTCATCAGCATCTCTTGATACGTAATAGAACTCCTGTTGTTCCTTAAAGTTGTCTAGGCAATCCTGTTCATAATCAATTATTAATAATGAGTTGTTATTGAACATCCTCAACCTGAGAGGGATGAATATAACCATTGTTAAGGTTAGAGGTCTTACAAGAAGCATTGCATCTAGCTTGCGCAAGGCAGGGATATTCATGTGGAGATCTGTTCTTTGTCGCGTTGTCATGATCTGTTTCAACCAAAGGTTTTGGTGATATAGCCAATGACATTGAGGTCAGGGAAAACATGTGAGAGACAGAGAGAGGAAAAGGGTTGGACCAAAATAGATCAAATTGCTTATATCCATTAGGTTAATTTCATAGATGAATTTTACAAGTTCCTCTGGCCTAAGTTTTATCCTTATAGATATAAGCAACTTGTATTAAGCTATGTCCAAATGGTTACCTCCATGCTTGAACCATCCTTGGATTTTTGTTGTGAAGGAACCATTTCAACAATGTGATCTGTAACTGATAGAAGCCAGTTAATTTCCTTTCTCCATCTTGCTTTCCTTTCTGCCGGCATCGGCTCTAGGCGTCTTTGTTCGCCAAAAATGGAAGCTGCAATCTCAGAAAAGAATATCAAACACTCTGATAATGAATCTGAATATGTTCTTGATATATCAATTACTCTTCTAGGTGGTGGTGGTGGTGACGTTGATGATGCTTGAAAACTTCTGTATCCCAAAAAAAATTGAATAGGGGAAAATTCAATTCAATATACCTGCGAGGTTTGTAAATGCATTTGACAAGGCCAAAGCAGAAGAAACACCCTTTCCTCCACCGGACATATCCTCACCTAATAGTAGTTTTGCAAATCTCTCCTTCATCTGTTCCATTTCTGAATTAAACCCAGCCATAAATGTGCAAGTTATGGGCTAATCCATTGAATTTGAAGGGAAAAGGGGAAAAAAAAAAGAGGAAGTGAATGATAATATATGAATGAAAGATTGAAACTTGTGCATTAATCAACCTTGAAGAAGCTTTTCTCTGGTTTCTTTGATTGCTTGCTTTTCTCTGATTTTTTGTGATCTCAATCGTCTATCTAATGCATTCCCAATTTGGTTATCTGATCCTTGACTTCTTGATGGTGCTTCATCTGTAGGATCTAAAATGGTGGCACTCTCAACACTTAGACTCTTTGCATGCCTCCCAGTGAGATCAAACATACCTTTGAAATTGAAGAGCTTGGACTTGTAAGTTTCCTGCTCTTCTGGATGACCCATTTACTTAAAATCTTCACCAAGGAAGACTCTTCAAAGAGATGGGACACTGAATTAGGAAGAAGAGAACATGGGATTTCCAAGACATGTATGTTTGGCAGATAGTAGGAGAATAAAGAAAGGAACGAAAGAAGAAAATCCTTTTTGAAAATTTTTTCTTTTGGGGTTGTTTCATGAGAGAGGAGGAAAATTCAGGGGGAAAGCTAGAGTTGGGCAATGAAAAGCCAAGATCTTTTTAGGAGATTGTCTGTGAAGAATTTGACAGAACAGAGAAGTGTGGAGGTGATTGTTTGATAGAATTTCCTAATTTTTTTGATATCAGGGGTTAATAGAACGTGGGGTGCATGTTGTAAGAAACAAGATGGGTTCAAGAGTGAGAAGGTGGGAAAACAGAAATGTGCATTATTTTTTGTCTCTAAGGAGGAATCTGTTTTGCTTAACATGTTGGATGGCTGAGGTTATAACTTGAAGGTCAAAGGTTGCTAAGGACTAGGGAAGACAGATGTATATTTCTAGCCATTTCCAAACCCCAAAAAAAAAAAAACAAGTTTATATCTCAACACTATGTTATTCTTAATCAAATCAGTTTCTCCATATGTCGAAAATGTAATAACAAACGCCTAAAAAGTAAAAACGGAATCAAAGTTTTCTTTTTTTGGGTGATGCTAAGTTGCTAACCTCCTAGAAATGGACGATGCTTGGCACTCAGTAGGGGAAAAAATAGCTAAAAGATATTTGATTTTCAAGTCCAAAATATTCTGTTGGTGGTTTTGCACCATGGTGAGAGAGAATCTTGGGACCGATATCTTGGGTTGTAGTTTAGCCACTCAAAACTAGATTATGTTTACTATAGAGAATGGTTTCTTTCTTTCTTTGGTTTTTTTTTTTTTGAGGAGAGGTAAACTTCTAAATAGTGAAATACCATTTGCCTTTAGGAATCTGAATTAGTGGGAGAAGGAAAATTATCTTCATTATTCGATCTTGAATTTTTTTCTTTTAAAAATTATCAATTTCTGAATAACTTTTTTTTTCTGTGATCACAAAAAATTTCCGAAGAAATTTCTTGTTTGTTTGTTAATTCCTCGTCAATAAAAGAGATGATTTTAAACTCAGAAATTCCAAGTCGAGGTGAAAACAACAACCCTGTGTCAAATTAGTGTTGTACAATATGGATTGGTTGTTGTATTAATTATTGTAGTTATTTAATCTATGATTGTGCAAGTATTAAATTAAAACTCTGTTTGAACAAATTAAACCATTACAGCGATTGAGTATTTATTTATGTTGAGGAATTCAAAGAATTGGGATAATACAGTAGTTAGGCCAGATCATCTCTAAAATGATGTTACCATCAAGAAAGAGAGAAACGACTCTTTCTTACAAGAGTGATAGTATATAATAACTCCAAAAGAAAAATGGAGCCTAGGAAGGATCAGCAAGCAATGACCTAAGAGTGCTCTGTTTTTATGCTCTGTGTGTGTGTGTGTGTGTGTATCTCTCTCTCTTGAGTCCCCATCGGCTACTGCAGAAAACGACGATGAAACAACTGTCTGCAATATTCGTGACCACATCATGATTTCAGACGCCACGCTAGCTCTTGTTTGCACCAGAGAAAACATGGTAGAGAAGAAAACTTTAGTAGGAAGGCTACTACGTGCTTGTCTGGAACACCGTTTTCCCAATGGTACACGTAAGCTGAGATAAAACCATCTCGAAATCTATAAAAACCATCTCGAAATCCATAAAAACCATATTGAAGTTCGTAAAATCATCTTAAATTCCGTAAAATACTTCGAAATTTGTAAACTCATTTTTCTACCGGAATTCCCAAACACCCTTTACGTTGGTTTCAGTGGAACGAATTTAAATAAGAGGTATCGACTTCCAGTCTATATGAGTGTAAAAATGCTTTTGGGAGAGTTACAGTATTTGAGTCGCGCAATACTCTCGAATATTGCTTAATCAAACATATGGATAAAAAAAGAACAAGAAAAACTCACAAAGTGACGATATTGCAACAGTTTGGACTCTTGTAAACTAGTCATGAGTGTAAAAACGAAGGCCCAGTTCAATCTTCTCCTCTGCCTGTTCAAATGCAAAATATATTGTGCTTGTTTGGAAACACGATAGAGAAATACTTTTATGCAAGTCGAGGTAAATATGTGGAGGAGATTATCTCGTTTTACAAAAAAAAATACTATTGAACGTGTTTTTTAGGGAGTAAATAAACTTTTCCAAACAAGCACAATAGCAAACCCATGAACCAAGATTTGATGAATCCCCTCTTGGATGGATATTTATATTTAGTCACCGTGCCTTTAATGAGGATATATGTGTTTTAATAAAAAAAGAATATACAACTAACAAACAAGATTGGGTCTAATAGAAGTGGTTAGTCTATCACAATGTGGCAAATCAATATTCGAATCTCACATGAGAGGGATTTTCATATTATGTGTTTGATAGTTCCTTGAAAAGGATTGGCTACAATGAGATGATACGTATGCTTAAAAAATTCCAAATATATATTTGTAACCAACATGAATCATCTAACCTATTGAAAGGGATTAATACATTCTAACATGATAAATCAATATTCAAATTTCATAGTGAGAGATGCTCACATTTAGTTCTAATAATATTTTAAATAAGATTGCCTCAAATAAAAGATAACATTGCTTAGCAAATACACATATGTATGTATGTATGTATGTATGTATGTATGTATGTATGTATGTATGTATGTATGTATGTATGTATGTATGTATGTTGGTACAATATAGGTTTGATAAAATTCAAATACTCTACCTTTCATTATTAATACAAATTCCAATTGATTTTTTAGATATTGAAAACTTTAAATAAACTAATTTATGTTATATAAAATAGTAAATGTAAGACGGTACTAAAAAAAGGAGAGTTACCTAGAGGTCCCAAGTAAAGAAACATGTTACAAAATAGTCTCAACATGTTGTAAATGGTAGCTGCTTCATTTATAAATTGTGATTCTCAATTTGTCATTAATAACCTCTTGAAACCATTTTGTAACACGTTCCTTAAAAAGCATCTCTCCACTCTAGTCAATGTCAACGACCTTTTCGCCGGGTTGACCGCAACATCTTACATGTCCCGCCACTCACAATTGTTATTATGACGTCTTGACAAATGGATTATCAAAAAGTCAAAATAATAATAATAACAATAATAATAATAATAAGTGAAGAGTATGGATTTATTATCGTTAAAACTTGTTATTCCATCTTTCTTTTTTGTTATTAATTTTGTATAATTAATTTTTTCCCTTTAAAAACTTTGGATCGATTTCTCCAATTTTAACCTGCTGCAATATTAATCAAGCCTGCTCCTCCTTTAGTTGGAAGTGAAATTCCCTATTTCTCCTCCTCTCTTGATTGATGCAATTATAGTGTGGAGGGAGAGAGGCAGAGCCTCACCTATTTTGTTGATTTTCTGAATATTTATTGTTTTGTTTTCGTGAAGTTTGAGGAGTACAAGTCTTCTTTTTATAACGGTGGGGGGCTTTGACGCGTTCAAAGTCAAACAGCATTAACGGGAGGGACGAATAGTTTGACGTTTTTAAAGTCAAAACAGCATCAAGGTAGGGAGGAATAGTGCCGCCGAAAATATTGAAGAAACACGCTTTCTAGAATGAAATGCGGACCACTATGCCAACTTGAACCTCAACTCCATTCTCAGGGTACCATTTCCTGTATCTATATATAGACACACACATACCAAGCTAGGATCATCATCATCATCATCTTCTTCTTCACATCTCACACCACACACACCACATATAGTTATATACCCTACACGCCAAAATGAAAATGGTGAAGGTGAACATTCTGGTGGCGGTTGCCGCTATATTAATCGCGTCGGCCAGCGCTCAGTCCGTCTCCGACATCGTCACGGATGAGTTCTTCAATGGTATCATCGACCAAGCCGACGATAGCTGTGCCGGCAAGAACTTCTACACCCGAGCTGCCTTCCTCGAAGCTCACAACTCCTACTCTGAATTCGGCAGCCTCGCTTCCGCCGACGACTCCAAGCGTGAGATCGCTGCTGCTTTTGCTCATTTCACCCACGAAACTGGACGTCAGTCACTATTTTAATCTGCTTTCTACTAACCAATTCATTGACCATCTGGGTTTATTAACACACTGACATGTTCACATGCAGATTTTTGCTACATCGAAGAGATAAACGGTGCGTCTCAGGATTACTGTGACGAAACCAACACGCAGTACCCATGCGCCCCCAACAAAGGATACTACGGTCGCGGACCCATTCAACTGTCGTGGAACTTCAACTATGGACCCGCCGGAGAGAGCATCGGGTTCGATGGCCTAAACGCCCCAGAAACGGTCGCTAATGATGTGGTGGTGTCCTTCAAGACTGCTCTCTGGTACTGGATGGAGAATGTGCGCCCCGTCCTCAACCAAGGCTTCGGCGCCACCATCAGAGCCATCAACGGCCGCCTCGAATGCGACGGCGCTAACCCCACCACCGTTCAGGCTCGTGTTAATTACTACACCAATTACTGCTCTCAGCTGGGTGTTGCTCCCGGTGATAATCTCACTTGCTAGATATATATTTACCAACCTCAATTTACATCGTAGGTTGAGAATAAATTAGAATGCAAGGCACCTTCAGCTGCCTTCAATTCTTCGTATTTTGGCACCAAATATATATTCAACCATAATAAATTACGTGGCTGCGTCAGCACCCGCTTCCCTATATGTACTTGATAACCAATTAAAAAGCTTTAAAAGTACGTTCAACAGTGTTTTTCCGCAAAACGAGATAATCCCCTTCGGCTTACGTAAAAGTACTTTTTCACCGCATTCCCAAACGGACTTGTTAATTGCTAGGTGCTATTCCCTTTACTTTGTTGTAGATTTAATTTAAAGAAATCGTTTATTTTCATCGGTAACATGAAGTGCTTGTTTAGGGACTTTGTTCCCCAACGGTGCACGTAAGCCGAGATAAAACCATTTTAAAATTCGTAAAAGCCATCTTGAAATCCGCAAAACAATTTAGAAATCCATAAACTCCTTTCTTCCAACAGAACTCCTTTTTTCCAACAAAGTTCCCAAATACAAATAAAATCTTAATCAATTCTACCTTCTAAATTTATATTTTTTTTACCTTAAAATCATGAACAGAAATTACTCTAAAACTTGGAAAGCGTAAAAGCGAATGTCAACTATTTAGTGGTGCAATTTTGCCTTCTAATTTATAAAAAATATGACAATTCTACCCTGCACTAACCGACTCATCTCCATTTCCTTACCCCTTTTACCCTTTTTTCTCTAATTAGTGTGCCCTGCCAAACTGAGGGAAAATATAGAATTAATTACTTTTTACCAATATATCCAACCTAATTTTATATGTTTAATTCAACTTTTTAATCCTCTTATTGTGCCCTCCCAAAATGAGGGAAAATAAAGAAACGTGCTGGAACCCACGCGCACTTATGTGCAGAAGATCTCAAGTCTTCCCCCTTAACCTCTAGGGCAGACCAGCGGATATTGGAAGTGTGCCCAAATATCCTTTGATCTAAATAAATACTATTAACACAAAAGTCGTGGTTTTGAATATAAATTATAAAATTTATTGATATTTCTATTTATATGTTTTACATAGGACTAAAGTCGTTATTGGAGGTCATTCAACGAAGAAAGGCACGAATATCTTATGAATCAGGCCAAGGCCATCAAAACTGTTACCACCCTCCCCAAGGACCATTACAATGAGCTTCTCACATCAGCCAACTTGACTCAAAATATGTACCCCGTTTTTGGTCCGTGTTCATTGTTCACGACACATTTGGAAACATGTTACCTAATGCCTGCGAAACCTATCAACACATGGCTGTATTGTCTAAATCTTATATTCTACAAAATAGGTACATCAATTACTGTCATCTTTTTTTCAAGCAGATATCTCTGCTAATGGTTGTGTCTCGTCTTCAAGGTTTTCTCTTCTCTGAGCTTCAAGTTTAGATTGGCTGCCTAGAGCATCAGAAATGGCTTTCGGCAACCAAAAAACCAGGTCTCCCGAGGAAAGCCTCATACTTACTTCAACGGCATCGTAGGTCCACAATGTCATATAGTTGCTTCACCTTTCAGACCTAAAGATAACCAACCCAAACCTGCTGTTGCTATGTCTATGCTATTAACATCCCAACTGGTTCCAGATGCTTTTATTTCCCTCCCCTGCCATGTGCCTAATTCAATTGCGCGGCCATTGTCAATGGGTGGCTGCAATACCAAAAACAAAAAACAGTTAGAATAAACAAAGACATCAAGCATTGCAGTTTTAGGAAAATAGTATAGTAATAGTAGGAGAGCATAGTTTTGTTTCACACCATGGAAGTGGTATACATGTTGAAACCTACACAGGCTTCATGCGTAAGCAATCAGAGGAATCTGAACATAATCCAGAAACAAGAGCCGCATGTTTCCCCATTTAAGTATATATACTGCTTACAGGAATTCCAACCCTAGGAAATGATATTGACTTGTGAACATAATTCCTATTTAGTTGTCAGGCTGAGGAAGCAGATCAGTCATTACCAAAATCAACAAACTTCATTTTAGTCACCCATAAAGGCAAAGACTGCTCTTCCAAAGCAAAGCTATCATAAATACAGTCCACTCCTTTAGATTTGAAACATCTACAACTATAAAACAACATGCCTTATACAACTAGGTGGAGTTGGCTAGATAGATCATAAGCACCATTATACTCTATCAACAACCAAATATTTGTTATGAAGTTCATAGATCATCATAGATGTAGTTTTATCGATTCCTGTATTCAGATTCACAGTAGTGTGCCCCTGCCCTGTTTGCTCCATTCAGGTTGAACATTGTTTGGAACTTGTTATTAGAAAAACCCTCTTCCCTGAGGAGGTTTTGAATTTTTCCCAACTTTTATATTTTTAATAAATGTTAGAAAATTAATTTTAAAGAAAAGATGATTTCAACTTTTCTTTGTTCCCAAATGTGTCATATATTAAATATCAAGTAATCAAGAAGGAACCGAAGAAAGAAAAACTAGATATATTTGGCACTAAAGCCTAAAATAGAACCCACAGATTCTGTATCAATCCTATTCTATGGAGTGCCAAAGTAAGGCACGAAAAAGTAAGCAGGTGAGGGAATAAACAAGTGAAAAAAGATAAAGTAACCATTTATAACACATTCCAACTATTTTGCTGGAGATTCATATCAATATTTCAGCAAAACCCTTGTATAAAAAAATTAGCTTTAAAAGCGCCTCTTCCCTGGGAACTAGATTAAGGTTCACAATTAACTTGCTAAGTTGACTCACCAAGAACTATTGTAGTGAAAAAGAAGTCAATATAACATAAAAGTACAGGGGGTCGCACTGTTTACAAGCTCACAAAACAAAACATAACCCTAACATCATTACTACAACGTTGATTACCATATTTAGTTTGGCAGAAGAAAAGAAAGATGGCTTACCTGCAACCTAACACCCACATGGTTCCTCCAAATTTCATCAGCATTTTCTATTTTACCCATGTGCAGAGAAACATTAGGTGATGCCCAAACTGTGACATATATTGTTTCAACAGAAGATTTATTAAGATCAAGTCTCATCAAGCCACCAACATGAACAGCCTGCCCTACCTGCAGATTTAAACTGATGTATTATTAGATTACGACAGCATCTGCAATATTCAAATATATGTACTTAAAATACGTACACAACATTAATCTGCCAGCCGCAAGAGCTCAAAAGCAGAAAAGTTGAGCATGAACAACAGGCCAAGGAAGGGTGTTCATGCTATTTACAACAAATAGCTCTCTATCTGTGTTCTAGTGTAGGAGAAGAGATGCTAAGGATATGGCCATCCACTATTTTGTGTAATATTACAAGCCTACTATTCACGTGCATATATGCAAGGACAAAGTCAAACAAGCACGATTTAGCAGCGGGCTCATCCACAAGAAAAATAAATTAAATAAAACAATGTCCTAATCATATTTCAGGTATGCACAGAGACAGGACTGCTTTGCTGCATTTTTAGCCTCTTTCCAGACACTTAGATTCATTAAGCATATTTTCAGTTAATTTAAAGGGGCAGACTTCTCAAGTAGTGATTAAAATTAAAAAATAATTCAATAAGAAGCGCGTTTGTTTTTGTTAGCCCCTAGTTGTTGATCTTGCGCAAAGCATACACATACTCCATGCAAGACAAGGAAAAAAGCGTGTTTGTAATAATTCAAGATCTGGATAGAGAACAACAATAGAAACAAGGGATATGCCTTTATCCTGTATGTCCGTGGCCGAAGCTCCTTCCGTATCTCAACCATTTTTTGCTCATCCCGGTTCAATCTCATTGACATTAAATATGGATGCAAGAGCCCTGGAGTGTCAAACATCGTAGCCTTCGCTGACAAAATTCCTCCAATCCTCAAGATCCCAAGCATCGTCCCATGAACAGGAGCTTCTGTGAGTCTCGTAACCTTGGCTCCTTCCTTCCTGGCAAATGCATTAACTAGCGTAGACTTGCCTGCATTTTGAGCCCCAATAACCCACACATTCCCACGAGGACCAGCCAATTCTTTTATGAAGGAGAGCAGATTCCTCACACCTAAATCCTTTCGTGCACTGACCAAATAAACCCCACTTGGGTGCTCCACAAGCCCTTGCACGCTGACGCACCCATCTATCTAACCTCGTGGGAGAAACTTGAGACGGAAGAAGATCAACTTTTGTTGCCACGAGAACAAGCTTTGGCAGCTTCTTGCTTTGCTTTGGGTCATCCTTGGTTCTTTCCAGTGCCTTGAATAGTGATTTTGCGGCTGTTCTGGGAAAAGAACCGTCAAAATCGACGCAATCCACAACCATGACAGCTACACTAGCACTACTGCTGCCAGAAGGTTTCATCAGCCGGGTAGAAATTAACCTATCAAAATCAAAATCAGGTATTAAATTCTCAGCCAATTGATTCTTCACCTGCCCATAGTTCCGCAATGAAAGGCACCGAGCACAGACTGTAACCTCATCTTTCACCTTCTCAGCTTCCCTCGCCATTTTCTTTTTCTCAGTTTTAGACACTTTCTTTTTCTTAGAACTATTTAGAGTCTCCTCCGTAATGTTACCATACCCTACCCCTGCCGGAGTAAATCCATCCAGGTTCACCTTGTCATCCTCGTCATCGAGCAATTGAGCTTCCCACTCATCAGAGTCCCACTCAAATTGATATGCTAATCCCCCTTTAATTTCTTCACATTCATTTTCTCCTTCATCCAAAAACTCCTCGTCATCCTCATCATCTTCAAATTCACCCTCATCGAACTCTTCAAGCTCACCATCATCAAGCACATCGTTCTCGTATGAAATTTCTGCTACTTTAAGCTTCCTTTGTAGATAGTACCCAGGAAGGTTTGGGTCTTTATCTTCATAAAGACTCCGCAGCCGGGGCAAATAGGTCCCGAAATTTCGTCTCCATCTTTGCCTTGACTAAACAAGGGGTTTGTACTATCTTTCCTAGGAGTGATGATTTTCCCATAATTATTCCGATTTATCTGGATGGTGGAATGATCATTCAAGGCAAAACAAATCGATGGCGAGACTTTCTGGAATCGTTTGAGAGTCTCTGTACGGAAAATATGAATAACGATGTTTCAGGCAATGGGATTTCAGCAGGAGAGAGTAATTAAGCAAATGAAGAGGATTAGTGATATTACCTGGGAAATGAGGGATGCTAGGACGTAGATGCTCGTTTATAGTGTTATCGGGGGCAAGGTTCAAACTCAGCTTAGTGGAAGTAGAAGGAACTATCATCGTAGACACCAAGATAGCCATAGCGTCCCGGTCCAAAGTGTCAAGAGAACCAATATGTTAATACATGACAATATATGTATATATATTAAACACTAGACGCAAGTTCGAGGTCAAATGCGGCTTAGAGTTTCAACTCTCAGAGAACAGTGCTTCCAACCAGCAAACGCTTCCGTTACGTGACCCAGATTCTCTTCTTCTATGCCTTTAGCTTCCGTCATGCCTGCAATTCCGTAGCTGTCCAGGGGGCGGCAACATTGGGCGGCGTTACCTGAACGTTGAAGCTGTAATAGAACTCGCCTTTGAGGTGAAGATCTCCGCCATTATGTTTAGCTATTGAGGCTAGCCGTACGAGCCAGAGCCAAGGACGATGACGAGATTGAGCAGGCAGCGCGCGAGCGGTAGAGGATAAAGGAACAAAAGGGTTTATACTCTGGGAACTGGCGCAAATTAACCCGAGAATGTTACCCGCCGCCGTTGATTTCTTAGCCTATGTTTGGTTTGAAGGTGGGGAATGGAAAGGGATGGTTACTAAGGGATGGAAAAGGATAAGGTTACCTTGTTTGGTTTAGTTAGAGGGGAAGGAAGGGGATGACTTTTAACTATATTTTGTTTGGTTTAGGAGGGGAAGGGATGGAAGTTAATAATCAATTTATCATTTTACCCTTATATGTTGATTTATATTTATTTACTTATACAACTTATTTAAATTAATTTTCATTCATGAAAATTAATCACTCATTCTATTTAATTAATCAAAATAATTATTAAGGTACTTCTCTCATATAATTTATTTAAATAATTAAAAAATAGGATTTATATGTAGCTTAATTTTACAATACTTAATTTATGCTTAACTTGCCACCGTAATCCAACTTGTGACTAGAAAAACATCTTAAGAGCGGAGGAGGAAGAAAGAGTTGGTTAACTGAATTGATTCTAGAGAGCATATAAAAAAGTGGAGATGCAATGCATTTTAATTTACCATGTATGAATGAGAATATAATAGAATTCGGGTAAATTGATCATAATTTTTTGATTCCCTCCAAAACCCCCCAATTTGGAGGGAATCAAAATAAGGGGAGAGGATGAGGGGACATATTTTGGATCCCTTCCCCTCCAAAAGTTTAAACTAAATGAGGGGAGGGATTCATTTTTCATCCCCTCCCTTCCCCTTAACCAAACAAGCCCTTAGGCGCATGGAAGTTGAATTGTACATTGAAAAATTCAGTTACGGAGAAAATGAGATGTATAATTTGGAAGTTCTCATGTTAAAGTTAACTTTTCAATGGACGATTTATATATTTTATATTTATTATATATTAAAAAGGTTATTTTTTGTAGCTCCTCATCCTTCGAATTCCCGAGTTATCACTCAGTACTGTTAGTCCAATGTAGTGCTTATGACCTGTCCAATGCTCAATTACCTCGAGCAAGAACTCGAAAGGCGCTTCAAGTCTTCAAACTCTGGAATTACCCCTCTTTCTCTGTTTTCGCGCAATCAAACTCACGTTCAATTCGTGCAATGGTGGGGGATACTAAAATCGGTGCGGACGCCCGCATGATCGATTCGCTACCCAATTTGGAGATTGTCTCTACGTACAGTGTGGGTTTGGACAAGATTGGCTTGGCAAAATGCAAAGAAAGAGGGATCAGGGTCACCAACATGCCCGATGTGTTGACGGACTACGTTACCGATCTTGCCATTGGCTTGGCTTTGGCGGTGTTGAGGCGGATTTGTGAGGCTGATCAGTTTCTGAAGAATGGCTTGTGGAAGAAAACTGGTTTCGAACTTAGTGTAAAGGTTTGTCCATTTCCCACTTTTTTGTGAGAAGCTGCTGCAATGGCAATGAAAATTCCTTTGCCTCTTGAAATTGTAGTTTAATTTGTTTTGTGAAAGAAACCTTCCTGAGATTATAGGTTCGTGATGGATTGATAGCTTTTAGCTCATTATTTCCATATTTGAATACATTGTCATTCTGATGATACATTGTCCTTTACTCATTCAAAGATTATCTTTTGGTGTCATTAACAGAACAACAGAAAAATCGAAAACTCGCAACGTTATGCGTGCTCCTGAATTGTAGACTATTTCAGAAGTTTGCCTGATCTGATCTTAACATTTGTTCTTCTAACCCAAATTCTCTTGCAATAAGGGAGGTTGGGAGTTTCTAGCTTTTCAACATCTTCTAGATTTCGTATTGAGTTATACTTGTGCATTTCAGTTCAGCGGTAAAGCAGTTGGAATTATTGGTTTGGGAAGTATTGGTTCAGCAATAGCAAACAGAGCTATAGCTTTTGGGTCTCCAGTTAGTTACCATTCAAGAACTGAAAAACTAGTCACGGGATACAAGTATACTCCAATATCTTAGACTTGGCAGTCAATTCTGAAATCCTTATTGTTGCTTGTGCTCTTGCCAAAGAGACCTATCACATTGTTAATCGCAAAGTTATGGATGCATTGGGACCAAAAGGCATACTCATCAACCTTGGGCGAGGGAAACACGTTGATGAACCTGAGCTTGTGCGTGCACTAACCGAAGGAAGACCAGCTGGGGCGGGGCTTGGTGTGTTTGAAGATGAACCAGAGGTGCCTGAACAGTTATTTAGCGTTGAAAATGTAACTTTAATTTCTAAAATTTCTAAAATGTAACTTTAATTTCTAAAATTTCTAAAATGTAACTTTAATTTCTAAAATTAGTTCATACTAGTATTTCTGGAGATTGACATATATCGCTCCTAAAAGTTCAAGAACTTAGAACATGGATGTGGACGACAGTTATGTAAAGTTTTCTCAGTGTGATCTGTGAGGTATAAAGTTCACTAGCATCAATACGATAAGTTGGCATTTTCAGAACTTGGTTGTTGAAGAATTTGATAGCTTATATTTTCTTTAAAAAATACTATTTTAGCAGCATATTTACATTATGGCATATTGAAGTCGCACCCAGTTTAAGTACGCTTCTCATTGTATGCATTCTGCAGGAGTTCTCTCTGTATGGGAAACTGAATAGTGAAACTGGTTTCTCACCTGGCAGTAACTGTGGTTATTGATGCTTAACCAACTTACAACAATCTTTTTGTGAACAAAGAAGGGAAAGAAATAGAAGCTGAAGCAATTTAGGTGAGCAGCAATTTAGAAAAGCAATTTATTGATCCTTTTTACCATGGATCAGCTTGGATGAGTAGACACACTTTCCGAAAGACTAAAATGACTCTATGAATAGTGTTTTGTGTCTGCAACCTCAAGGAAGCCGTGGTGGAGCCGTGACATGTGAGAAGGGTTATTATTCACGACTCGTCTCCGTAAGGGTGCAACACTTGTTTTCATGGCACTAAAAATAGAAGTGGCTGGTGAAGATTTTGATGCAGTCGGGTTGACTCTCCCAATTTCTTAATTTTGTTTAACCCATTTTTTTTTTTTTTTGCCAGGATACTTACTATTGGACTAGAAATCAGTTGTGGTTTAAATTATCTTTTTCTACCTTGAAGAGGAAGTCACAGATCCTTCAATTATCCTCCTTAAATTTTGTTTATGTTTTGCATTATCTAATTGAAGTACAGTTACAGTAGCACAGTCTCTTCAGTTTCTTACTTTTAGAGAAGGCAGAAAGTATTAAAAATATGTAGTTTTTAGGGCCATCTAAATCTTTAAACCGGAAAGATCCATGTATCTGTATGTATATGTCGTCACTCAAAAGAAGCAGAGGAACCAACCCACTGAACCCAGGCAGGCATGGAAGAACAGAGTCAAGGGATGAGACATTCCATGCAGGAGATTACTCCAAAGGGCCAAATTCTTTTGTCTTCTTCTACCTTTACTTTTAACAACTCTTACCCTTATATGCCCTAATAAGTTATCACATGACAAACATGCATTAAATTTTCCTCTCCAGTCTCCATGATGACATCCTCATTATTACCCTACCAATTATTTGTGTACTTTAATTCATTTCTTAGTGATATTTAAAGGATGCAAAAGAAAGATTTTCTGCAATAAAAATCTTCGGTTTGATGTAGCGCTGATATCACATTAATTTGTTTTCCTTTCAAGATAAAGCCATAGATAACTATGACATAATAAGCTATTTAGTGTGGGAACTCCGTTGGGAGAAATGGGTTTACAGATTTCAAGGCATTTTATAGATTTCGAGATGATTTTACGGATTTCAAGATGGTTTTTATGGATTTCGAGATAGTTTTTACAGATTTCAAGATGGTTTTATCTCGACTTACGTGTACCGTTTTGGCAACGATGTTGCCAAACAAGCACTTAGTCTCCTATCTGTTGTCTATATATGTAGTTCTTGGTTGGACACAATTTAGTGGCCATTAGATTAGGAGCCACTAAATTATAACATACATTTATTATATTGCCAAGCGATTTATTATTTAATATAACTTGGTTCAAAAATGATAAGTTAGTTTATTATGTGATGCTACTATCATTTTTTATTCACACTAATAATAAATAACCTACATCCCACATCCTCTCATTCTTGTGCCGTGTTCCATTAAATCCACATATATAATTTCTCGTTGTAACATAAACTATGCTGAATTCTTTTCAGTTTCCAAATATTCAACATCAAATGAATTGACTTATGCGTTATGTTATCTGTTACATTTATTATTTGTTTATTTACCACCATTGTCTCTGTTAATGATTTGTCAAGTTGATATTTTCAACGTTTATTTCTATATTAAAGATAGGGAGAATTGGAGGATTAAGTAGATAATAAGATATGCTCAGTTACACATATGGAAGCTCAATTACATATAAAATTTAGTTACACATAACATGAAAGATCAATTACATATTAAAAAAACTCTTCTGCATATATGTGAAATGTCTCATTATACAATTAATTTTTTAATGGGGTAATTAAAAATATTGTATCATACATCAATTATTAACATTAAAATATTCACATATCCTCGGCATTAAGTTTTAGCTAAAGAAAAAGACATTAGCCTAAGTTAAGCTCTCCTTAAAAAAAAGCAGCTTTTCCTTACGAACATGATTCTCACTTCAAAATTAAAGCAGTAATTACAAGTAAAATTAAATAGAATGGACAAATACTTCTGAACCCACATTCCGCTTGGGAAGTTTGTCAAATGCTCATCTCTGAAAGTTTAATCATTATTCTAAGTTTATGCCCCGCATGGAAAGATAGAAAGAATTTTATTTTTTAAAAAAACATTATTCATGTATTAAACACACTAAAAGAAGCTGCCGACACTTCACCAGCCAACCTCCCCTGTTTCTGTCCGTTTATGAGGTTCTGGTCACTTCTCTCTCTCACACAAATCATCATTCCTTGCTTTCTGTACTCTTCAAAAGCAATGCTATCTTCTTCATTGAGCATCCCAACTTGAAGAAAGAAGAAAAGAAACTCCCACATCTTCATCATTCCATGCACTTCTCATGCACACTAACACAGTGTGATACACACAGTAAAAAGTACAGAGCTTTCTGGGTTTTATTCATTTTTTTCTCAAAACCGTTGAAAAGGATTTCTGGGCACCACTCAATTTCCATGTAATTCTCAAAGTCAGCTCCTTTTCCTTGAAATATTGTAGTAAACTAACTGGAGTTTTAGTTGAAATCCCCATCTTCTTCTTCTTCTTCTTCTTCTTCATCATCACCATGCTTTCGGCGAAATCAGAATCAGATATTACCAGCTTAGTATCTTCTTCACCTTCAAGGTCCCCCAAGCGACCTGTTTACTACGTACAGAGTCCTTCGAGAGATTCTCACGATGGAGACAAGTCGTCGTCTATGCAAGCGACTCCTATATCCAATAGCCCCATGGAGTCTCCTTCACACCCTTCTTTTGGGAGGCATTCAAGGAACTCACCTGCGAGCAGATTTTCCGGGATTTTCAGGTCATCTTCAGGAAGAAAAGGAGGAAGCAGGAAGAGAAATGACAAAGGTTGGCCAGAATGTAATGTGATTATGGAAGAAGGTGAATATGATGAGCTCAAAGAATTGGCTTTCACCAGACGAGTCCAGGCTCTGGTTGCTCTGTTTAGCTTCGTTGCTCTCTTCACTGTCTTTTGCTTGATCATTTGGGGTGCTAGTAGACCTTTCAAAACAGAGATTACTGTCAAGGTTAGTCTAAATTCAAAAAAAACAACATCTTCAATCTGACCACTAGAAGGATTTATGGTTACTTTAGTTATAATTTACTGTCTCTTTTTTGACTAAAACTGTCTATAAACTAAGAATTGAGAGTTTTAGGTGCTAAGTTGGTTACTGGTTTGTCTTAAGACTAGTGTTTATGAAATCAAGATGCATTGTGATATTTGCAGAGCTTGACAGTACATAATCTGTATGTTGGAGAGGGTTCAGACTTCACTGGAGTACCAACGAAGTTGCTCACTATAAATGGATCATTGCACATAAAGGTGTACAATCCTGCCACGTTTTTTGGAATCCATGTTTATTCCTCTCCTATCAACCTCCTCTTCACCGATATCACAGTGGCATCTGGTCAGGTGAGTAATATCATTTATGGTACTTATTTTGGACTTGGTTGGATTTTTCCAGAAAAGTCAGTGGCTTCAAAATCTAGCTTCCTTTGAAGAAAAACTCATCTGCTCTCATTGTTAAACCAAACATGATTTTTGTCTTCAACTGGCTTTTAAGGATTTGAAAGTCAATTTTGGATCCCAAGCAAGCACTTGCTTTATGAATCTTAACACTTGCTCCTTCACCACTCTCACAATTCATCAAGACAATTCAATTCGAGCAATATAACTCACATGTATATATGCAATTATTCATGTGTTTGGATGCAGCTAAAGAAATATTATCAGCCAAGAAAAAGTGAGAGGGTTGTGTCGGTGAACTTGGAAGGAAACAAGGTTCCACTATACGGAGCAGGATCAACTATTACACCGTCCCAAACAGGGGTCGATGTTCCACTCACGCTCAAGTTTGAGATACGTTCAAGAGGGAATGTGGTTGGCAAACTTGTGAGGACAAAGCACTACAAGCAAATCACTTGCCCTTTGGTTCTCAGCTCTTCCAGATCCAAACCCATCAAGTTCAAGAAGCATACTTGCACCTATCAATGAGTTTTCCTTTTGTGTTAGCTACTGTTTTGACTTGTGAGCCTTTTTTGGGCAAATAAATCTAATGCTTGTAAATTGTGAAATAGGCGCGAGCTTAAAAATATAATGCAGGAGCTGTATGTGATTTGATTGCTGAAGCACAAGTCATTCATTGACACGTAAATGCTGCTGCGCTATGATTTTGATTCTTTAACGTACTGTTTGTTTATAATGGCAGACCATATATAAGAGACCCACCTTTAATAATTTAGAGACCATCATTTGCTCAAAAGAAAGAAACTTATAAAATGACACTGGGAAAAATTGAGAATCTTGATAGGATCAACCATTTTTGCCTCTAAAAAGCGTAATACTTCACGTTCTTCTGTTTTCAGTGTCAGTCCCTGCAAACCACGTTCGATATGTTCGTGTGTGCGTGTTTGTAACAAATCGAAATATATGTTTAGTCCAATAAATTTATATATTTTTTAATCTAATGAATTCTTAATAATATATATATTATTATGATATTAATTCATTTAAATTTATTTGATGGTAAAAAACTTATGTTGTCATATTTTTAGATTTTCTAATCAAAAATACCCATATTTATGTATAAAAAAACTCTTTTAAATCACATAAACAGTAGATGCTGATTCTCCTATGGATTTTCCTGAAATGCTGATTTTTTCGTAACTAAATCCGTAGGAAAAAATTTGAATCTTCGATGCGAGAGGTGTCCAAACTAGGGATTTGAATTTTCGTAACTAAATCCACAGTGATAAAGCATTTTTTTTTATAATGCAACTATATGATTTCCAACTAGCGATGCAATCTAACAGAAAAACAAAAAGGTTAAATACACATGATGTAAAAAATCAAGATTTGAATCTTCGATGCGAGAGGTGTCCAAACTTAACGTTCGATAATGCTTCAAATATAGGGTTGAGCAAATGATCCGGAACTCGTTAAACCCGCCCGAACCCACCGGAGGATTTTCTCATTTGGGCCCGCCCAAAAAAGGGCCCGTCACGGGCGGGCTTAAACGGGACGGGTTGTTGCATTAAACGGGCGGGCAACGGGCACACCCTCGGGTAGCTTGTGCCCGCCCATTTATTTTTTTGTAATTTTTTATGTATGCTTTTTAATATAAAAATTTGTATATAATATCAAATTCCGCAACTTACTCTTGGCCTGGTGGTAAGAGAGTGTGATATTTTCCTTCCACATTCCAGGTTCGATCCCCAACTTCCCACCATATACTAATTTAAACATTTTTTTCCTTTTCTTCTAAATCTGGAGAAAAAAAAAATTAAACACCCGAACTCCCACCCAACCCTCTCCACTTCTCTTTTTTATCCTCAGAATTCAGAAGATGTCAGAACTCAGAAGCATCCGTCTCGCACTCAGTGTTGTTCCTCCGTCACGTACTCAACCTCTTCCTCCTCCTATTGTCGCTACCTCTGTCTCCTACTCAGCCTCTTCCTCCTCCTATTGTTGCTGCCTCAGTCTCGCACTCAGCAGCGAAGCGTGGCATCGAAGGCAGAGAGAGAATCGACGGCAAATCGGAAGGAGGGAACCATCATTTCTTGATCAACAGAAAGGCAAATTGACTTAGAGAGAGGAAAGCGTGGCATCAATGGCAGATGCAAATCGACACCACCTCCGTCTCTAGCCACGTTTCCTTCGATCGACGGAGAGAGGGAACCATCTTCTTGTGGCTGTGGAACGATCTTCGAGCGACGGAGGGAGGAATCATCGGCACCGACGCGTTATTCTTCTCTCTTCACTATGCTGTGGCTATTGCTGGTTCTATTCTTTTCTTTTTTCCTCTGTTTCCTGTTGCTATATCTGCAGTGTTAGTGTTGCTAGATCTGTTTCCTGTTGCTGGTTCTTTTCTCTCTTCTGCATTAGTGATTTCGCTTTCTCTGCTGGTATTTCTGTCGCTGGTTGTTTTCTCTCTTCTGTGGGCGGTCGCAACTGGTTCATTCTCCTAGACGGGCAGCCTGCATACCCCGCCCGTTTTGACTGGGTTTTGGTTAACCTGTTTAATCTGGGTTAAAACGGGTTCCTACCGGATTACGGGTTAGCCCAAACCCGATTAATATTAAACGGACGGGCTACGGATTTGCCATTAGGCCAACTTATCCTACCCGTTGCTCTACCCTATCTAAATATGATTATTTTCAATAAAACGATATTTAGAAAAAAATGCGTTTTCCATCTTTTGAGTTTGCATAAAATAGATAGTGAGACAGCTGATTTGTTCATACATTCGGCATATACTTCTACAAGATCAAATATAGTTGATGATATTATTGTTAATACCACAAAAAATTACTTTCATGACGATTTTGAACAGTGACTTTTTTATTGCCACTAAAAGTCTACGCTTAAACGACAACCAAAGATGATATTTTTTGCTGCGACAGAAAGGTGACAACTTTAATTGAAACTTTTTTCAATCGTCACTAATAAAGGTAAGATTTTTAATAGCAACTTTTTCTATCGCTGTTGAAGATGAATTTCAATGACCACTTTTTTGTCACTGTTGAAGGTGACAGTTCAGCGTCTACTTTTTTCAGTCACTGCTGAAGGTCATACTTTCAACGGTTACTTTTCCATCGACGCTAAAGAACATACTTTCAGTGATGACTTTTTGTGTCACTGCTAAAGTAAGAAATTTAATATTTATTTTATTTGTAAAAGTGTTTTATTAAAAATAATATTTTTACCTAAAATAATATTTTAAAAAATAAAAATTATGAAATTGCTAATTATATAAGTATATAAAAATTATTATTCAATCAATAATATACTACATATAAAATAAAAATGTAATATATAAAATAATAAACACATACATTAAAATTATCATTTAATTTATTTTTAGTTTCTGATAATATTATATATTGTATATACATAGATATATGTATAAATATATATATAAATGTTTATAATTTATTATGTAGCAAAATGTTATATATATATTTAAATGTGTTTAAAATATACAAAGCCATTACAACTCAACTGGCAAAGGCTCACATGTACCCTTAAAGGATTGGATGTTCAATTCTTGAAAAGGGAAAACTTTCAAATTTATCAGTTGGCAACACGTGGTAGGGTGAGGTGGCAATATATGGCGTAGGTTGGCGACATGTGGTGTACAGGGACTAGTGGTGATGTGGTGGTTATCAAACATCAATGTGGTGGGACCAGCCAACCGTGCTAATGTAACAGTCACTAGAGTAATTATTTTTTTTTAACACTTATAAAGGCATTGATGATAAAAATAAATAATCACTATGGTGGTGACTTTTTGATGACTTGTCGCCATCAAAAGTCTTTTCAGTTGTAGCTGAAAGTCAACTTTTTTATAGTAATAAAGAAGTGAGTATTTTTATATTGACATGGCTTCTGAGTATGGTAGGAGTGCTATGTAGACTTCATTTGCATTATAAATTGAACAAAAACGATACCTTATATTTAACATAGGAGAGAGTCTATATATCACTATAGCATATTTCAATACCAATATGCAGCTGAACATGTCATGGTGTAATTCTGTTCCAAAAATGTTGTGTAACAAAAAATGCATGGGAACTAGCTATTTATATATTTATACGAGTTAGAATGAATCTTGCAATTTGTAAGACTGAGTATGATTATCCAAGCAGAGAAAAGAAGCCATGGTTCTTCCATCCAACGTTCTCAATAGTAGAGACCTGCATGCATGAAAACACACACGTGCGCGCACGTCCACGTACGTAAGTTTCATTGTCTCAAACAATTAATGATGGGCTCGTTTGAGAACGGTCGAAAAGTATTTTTATGCAAAATGAAGTAAATATGTGAAAAATATTATTTTGTTTTACGGAAAAACACTATTAAACATATGTTTAACTTTTAGAAACGTTGTTTCAATCAAACCCAATAACACGTCCGAAGCAATACGTTGTGCGATCTCTAGCTAGCTCGTCGGGCGCTTCAAGTCAAGTAGTGAGGTTGGTTTATAAATGAAGGTTCTTGACTATAGCTGTAAGATATAGCTACCAGCTCAAACTCTACCAATCTCCTCCTCCTCCTTTAGTTTTAAACCATGCATCAATATCACACACATATATATATATAACTAAATATACTTTTCATAATTTATTATTAGTATTATTTATTAGTCAGATTCTATGTAAAATAGTGAAACGAAGGCTTTTTAATCTGCACATATAATTTGAAATCAATCATATTACTCATATGTGTGTGTGTGAGATTTTATAGATATATTATACTCATTCTGAACTTAAATATACGAGTTAAATAACTAGTTTATAAACATAAAAAATATTAATTAAGTTAATCATTTATGATGAATCTATGACAGTTTTTTCATAATACCACTTTTAACCATTATTCCATGGATAGAAATCACCTTTAATATATAATCAATATGGATCATTTTAAAAAAATTATAAATTTTAGAGGTAGAATGGATTGGAGTTTTCTATTTATTTAGGATAAAACCAAACTTCTTTGACTAATTTTGTTAGGCCATGAGGAAATTTTATTTATATAAGTGGTTAATTGATGGATCCTTTGAAGTGTCGTTTCAATTCATATGATAGAATAAAAACAAGAAATAATGAGTTTCTTTTTAGGAACTGGCTGATATTTACTATCATGGGTTCCTTGAACAAAATAATGATACTACGTATATTATCATTTTTCTTAAAAAAACCTATTATACTATTTTTGAATAAAAGCATATACTACGTATATTTACTATCATGGATCCTTTGATTGTATATATTAAAGGATTTTTTAATTTTTCATTAAAGATTGTTCCAAACATCAATCACTAAGTTATATAATTTTGCTTAATTGTTATGAATAAATTGCCCTGCTCTTCCGGATTGGAGAGGACATATAAAATATGCATATTTATAAATAATCTTTCAAATATTTGAAACACGAAAATTATCTTGGCATAATATTATATTATTGAATCCCAAAAGGTGAACTCATATAAAATTAATTCACCAAAAAACATTGGTTTTCAACCTGGCAGCATCATTGGAAGACTCGAAGAATTGCCAATCTGTATTTACTCGAATGATGCTACAAATCTCCATCAAACTTGTCTGTTAAACTCTGATTTTCTTTTCATCATTATTACGTCAAACACGTCCAGAGAGTTACGACTTGCCTTTTTCTTAAAATAAAAGCTTGATTTAATAATGAAGTGGACCCACAACAGCCACTCCCTCCATTCTTTAATTAATGAGAGTATAATTAAGTTGTTATGATTTAGCCTTAGGAACGTGCATGCCCAATTTTAATTTAAAGTGTTTTTTTATACATAAATTTTAGAAAATGGACCCACGATCCAAGGGTATGGCACCTAACTCATGATCCACTGGAACCTGTCCCTATAGGCACTGGAGCATGTCAAGCAAGCAATTTAGTTCTGACCATACAGGTAGGTCAACCCAACTTCACTAAACTGTGGTGATGCCTTCCCAAGCGTCACTACTGAAGTCACGACAAAGTCGCGCTCCCCAGGATCGAACCTTCTCCCTTTTAGGTGAGAGTACTAACCCAATCTACTCGTGGACGATTGGTTAATTTAAAGTGTTACGTTAACGTCAGCAATGTATAATTTTTAGAATTTGTTATCCATAACTTGTCCCATTTAGTGAACAAGCCCGCCCATTGAATCCAACCGTTTAGGGTCTTTTTTGGACGACCGGTTTAAATAGGTAAATTTTTATCTGAAAAAAACTTAAATATTTTGCCATGCATAATTTTTATTTTTCAAAAAGAACTTTATATATAATTTTATTTACGTTGTTGGTTTAATTATTTGTTCTGTCTCATGAAAAAAAAAGAAGAAAGTCCATATTTAATTTCAAATTATTTGTAAAAATTACATGTTGGTTTTCGTAAATTATAATTTTTACTTATTTACATACATGAAACTAATAAGGATGATTTAAGGAAAAAATAAATTTAAAATAAAATAGGATATATAATATCAAAATAAATAGTTTAACTAACTTTCATAGGATGTGAGAAATGTTGTGCCAAACAAATTTTATAATAAAAATGAATTCCATTTCCATATTTACCTATTACAATTCTATCATATCAAATGAGATTTATTAATCAAATGGTGGTTTATCGAGCAAATATCACTCACACGTTACTCGCAAGTTATATATATCTTTATTATATTATGCCTCGATCTCTGAGGATCTACTATAGGATAACACACAGTATTTAATATTTATATTATAAAAAATTAAAATAAATATTTAAATACGTTTAAGGTAAAATAAAATAAATTACATAGATTAAATGAGTCAATTTTTTTTTTGTCTAAAATGACTTAAATGGATGGATACCCATTTAAAAATTTTTAAAATAAACTAATCATCATCTCTGTATTTTCTTCTATTCTAAGAACGTTTAAATATTCTTAACCTAAAAATGTTCTAGTTTTATCATTTTTAAAAAAAAAAAATTAAACCTTCAAAGAAAATGAGAACTTAAGCCAGGACTTTGCAGGTTAACTGAAAATTCCACATTCCAAATCCGAACGCAGAGAAAAGTGCAAAGAGAAACTAACAAGAAACTCTGAAAATTTGCTCACGACCACCATATCCTTACGAGCAAACGAAATCTTATTGCCAACACAAACAAAACCTAATGCTTTTTGCCGTTGAATCTCTTCGGCTCATTCTTCTCGTGCCTCTTTTAATTCTTTGATTTCCTTCTCTCTGAACTCCAAATATCTCGGTGTTTCTAATCGGATTGCTTTTGAAATAGTTTCTCATTGCACGATCCTGTTCACGGGAGTGGTCAATTTTCCTTCCACAGCATTTAGTGATGGGGGCAGAGCCAAAAATAGGGTGTATGAATTGATTTTATATAATATTCTATCGTGGAGTGATATAGGATAGGAAATGAGCACGCCGAATCGGCCGACGGCGAGGGACCTTGTCGATGAAGCGAAGAAACGGATTGTCTTCCTGGTCATATGCGTCGTAGGACTTTCATATCTCATGTCATGTAAGTTTCCTGTTATTTCTTTGGTTTATTATTTCAAATTATGATTCCTTCTAGTTCAGTTGGGCAAAAATCGATCATCTGCGTTTCTGCATCCCTTAGTTTCTCGGGGATAAGCTTCTATTTTTGCTATTTCGTTGAATGCTTGTTATTCAAATTGAGAACAGCTACTTGGATATGCATCTAGCTATTTGCTCTTCATTTAGTTTGTGCATCCCTTTAACAGCCTCCTTATCGTTTTGCCGATGGAATTTTTACTGTGTAAATTAATAATACGATGGCGATGATGGAATTTATCTCGAGTTACATTCTACATTGGGCAACCGCATTTTATTGGAATTGCATTGGGGAAACTATAGCAAACAATGAATTCAATATGCAAAATCATGGCCTTATTGTTACTGCTGCCTTTTTTCCTGGTTAATAAAAATACAAAAAAACTTCATATCGTGTTTAAGATGAGAAGACAGGATTTGGTCCATGATCGAGGTGTACGGCTTTCATTTCAAGGAGTTATATTGAAAGGTTTTCTTTGGAGAAAGTCCTGCTTGCCTCCGATTCTCTAACTTGTTGCTCTAAGAAAGCTAGCAGCGAACGGCTTCTTTAGTTACTATCGTTGTTGCTCAATTATTGGCCTTGCGTGCTTAGTTTGTGGGATACCGAGATAATGCAGTTGAGTGACAGCATTTACTCACAGACCAAAAGTAGATGGTCATGTCATGTTGGCAATTCTGGGATCTATTTTCAACTTTAAGGATCCCTACTCTCTTCTTTGTTCAGGTTGGTGATATGTTACATGTCAACCCTGAAGCCTTTGGCAGTCTCCTCCTTCTTCCCTGGATATGTTTTTCATAATCTAGTTTAGCTTTGAACATGTAGAACGTTTATAAGTAAGGTACAAGAACATTGAGAAAAAAATGTATGATAAATGGGGTTATAAATTGAGTGATTAAGTGATTTTATATTTCAATTTTCATGGACCCCCTCTTCCTCATAAACAATGGATGCACTCATTAAGAGAATTCACAAAATTTTTTTAGCAAATAATCGTCTCTTTTCTCTTACCATCTTAACTTTATGTTCTTGTCACGTCGAAAAGTTCATTGCTCATTGTGTTCTAGTTGTCTTGTCCTCTCTTGCTTATGCAAGTCCCTGCTATCCTATCCTCTGATGCTGTTATTGAGGTTTGTTTTTGGAACTGAACTAAACAAATCATAACTCTCTTCTGCTTGCATATTTTCTTTACTTTCATCCATTGCTTAATTAGTGGATTTTTTTTACTAGCTGACTTGACTACGTATGAATAACATGATTAAAAAAAAATCCTTGGAATAGGTGTCAACAAACTTTGCCTCAGGATAAATTTTGACATTGACCTTTTCCTTCTGCATTTCATATTGAATTCTAAACTCTCGTCTTGTTTACTTGGATGTTATCTTTTTCTACCGATACTAAATGTCCATTACATGTTTAGGTTATACTTTAACTTTTACAAGTGTCTCATGCATGCTTGAGATTATGCACTTATATTTTGTCCTGCGTTTTATTTATTTCCCTACCTTTCATTTCAGTGACAAGTTCCTCAGTTTGGGTCAACTTACCTGCTGCAGCCTCCTTAATTATCATCCTCCGTTATTTATCTCTTGATTTTGATATGAAGAGAAAAGCTGCTGGATACAACAATAAGCTAGGCTCCATTGGTGATCAGCCGTTAAAGAAACCTCCTGAATTTTCTAAAGTTGTTAAAAAGTCTGATTGGAGGGTGAAAGTGAATTCTCCTGTTGTTGAGGAGGCCATAGACCAATTTACAAGACATCTAGTTTGTGAGTGGGTCACAGACCTGTGGTATTCTCGCTTGACACCAGATAGAGAAGGTCCAGAGGAGTTGGTGCAAACAATAAATGATGTTATTGGGGAAATATCAGGACGTGTGAGGAATATAAATCTAATTGACCTTTTGATAAGGTGCTTTTTTGTTGCTCTTGATTTCACTCTATTTTAGGTCATAAGTTGACAAACTGGTGGTTAAGTTTCTTTTATGGTTCAGGGATCTCATTCATCTCATCTGCACACATTTGGAGCTGTATCGCATTACTCAAGCAAAGATTGAAAAGCAACTTTCAGGTTCAGTTACATTTGAAGGTCGAGATGCTGAACTGAAACTTGCCTTGGCTTCTGAGAACAAACTGCATCCAGCTTTATTTTCTGCTGAGGCTGAACATAAGGTTTTGAACTTCATTGTTTTACTTATAACCAATAATTACTTTTTGCTAGTAGGCCATAGTCTTGGTTTTACTTTCTAAGTTTTGGGGATTATGCTTGTGTATTGTGAATGAGCAGGTTCTGCAGCATCTGATGGATGCTCTTATGTCTGTCACCTTCAAGCCAGAGGACTTGCAATGCTCTTACTTCCGATATACTGCAAGGGAGCTTCTGTCATGTGCAGTGATGCGACCTGTCCTGAACTTAGCTAGTCCAAGGTATCCGCTTAGTGTCATTCTCCTTCTTTTTAATGTATTTTGTTATTCTTATTTTTCCTAATTTCTGCTGGCAGATTTATTAATGAAAGAATTGAATCTGTAGTAATCAATATGACCAAGGTTAATAAAGGGACTACTGCAGTTCATGATGCATCTGACTCCAAAGAAGAAGGGTTGCCGACTTCATCTGACCACTTCTCTTTAGATCCTTCTGTTACTGGTGTTGAGCTTGTGCAGCTAAGAAATGGTACCTCCAAAAAAACACAGCCATCTGCAGAAGATAAAGCCAGTGATAAATTTTTGAAAGACCCATTGCTTTCAATTAATGCCCAATCATCTCGTTCATGGAGCTCAATGCCTGCAAAGTCCCAAACTGGTGATGATCTGGGTATTCAACGTCATCGCTCAGGAGGAGAGTGGGGTGAGATCTTAGATCAAATTTCTCGCAGAAAGACCGAAGCCCTTGCTCCTGAACATTTTGATAACCTGTGGACTAAAGGAAAGAATTATAAGAATAGGGTAGAAGAGAATCAATCAAATGAGCAGTTACCACGGAATTCTGTTGCAGGAAAACCTCTATCGGTGCCTCCTGTAAAGGCTTTATCTAGACCAAAAGAAAAGCAGACTTCTTTTATGCTTAATCCATCCACGGGCATCAACGTTGATTCTAGATGCAACACTCAGTACAGAGGAGAAAACACAATATTTCAGGCTGACATGAATGGACCAGCGTGCTCTTCTATCACATCATATCAAAATGATGAGCATGAATACATGCATTTGCAGACAGTTGATTCAGGCAGCAGTACTTCTTATGACTCCGAAGATGATGAAACTGTAACTGGTCTTGATTCCCCTGTAACTAAAGTTTGGGATGGAAAGAGTAACAGAAATCAGGCAGTTTCACATATTCATCACCCACTTGAAAATTTTGATGGTCGTACTACAAAGAAAATGAATAAGAGGCATTCTCACTATCGAAGACTGCCAAAAACTCAATCTGGCTGGAAAAGGTCTAGGCCAAGTGGTCATCATACTTGGCAGGAAGTAGAGAGAACTAGCATCTTATTTGGTGATGGAAAAGATATACTTAGTTCTATGAAAAAACAAGCAAGCTCTGAAGACTCTAGTGATGAGGCTGATTCTGAAAATTTAGGTAGAATTCACAGTGGAGCAGCTGCTTCTTCTTCCGCATCCTTTATTTCAAAATCAGAACCTTCTATTAATTCCCTGAAAAGTTCCTTGGCAACAGATTCCTTTTTTAAGTTGAGATGCGAGGTACCCTTTCATTATTTTCTGTAACTTTCTTGATCTATGAAACTTTAAGGTTTTGTTCATTTATATTTATGCGTGAAAAATGTTAAGCCAGTTCCCTGATGCAGGTCTTAGGCGCAAATATTGTGAAGAGTGACTCAAGAACATTTGCTGTTTATTCCATATCCGTTACAGATGTAAACAATAACAGTTGGTCAATTAAAAGAAGGTGATAAGCCTTTGTTCTTTATCCAAGCCGTGTGTTTCAATTCCAACTTTTCTCAATATGATGCTGTCTTCTTGTGCTCTTGAGGCATGCATAACTGAGTTTTATTTTTAATTCCCAAGGTTTCGTCATTTTGAGGAGCTACATAGGCGTTTGAAAGAGTTTCCTGAATATGGTCTTCATTTGCCTCCAAAGCATTTTTTATCAACAGGCTTAGATGTGCCTATCATTCGAGAGCGGTGTATATTGCTGGACAGATATCTAAAGGTTAGCAACTTAACTGACATTTCTTTGTCCACCCATTACCCATTCAGCTACTATACCATGATAATACAGATTGTGTAAACTTGAGATATGTTAAATGATATTTGGAACAAATTCCTTCTTTTCTCTCCTTTACTGGGGCGTCCATTATTTCTTAAACAATGAAATGCTGGTCTCTATTTTTCTAATAAACCGGTGTATTCTCATTTTCAACCAATTCATTCCTCGTGATTAAAGAAGAGTGAATTAATTGGTTTTAGCACTGTCTTAGAAATGAAATGTCAAGGGAGTGAATCTCTGTTTTAAGATATGCCTTCCTTTGCATGTATTGTATAGTGTGGGAATTTCTCAGTGTTGATGCACTTCCATGCTTTCTAACTTTTGCTGATTTATGTCTTTTTTTCTTCAGAACGTTATGCAGCTTCCAACAGTTTCAGGATCAATTGAAGTATGGGACTTTCTCAGTGTTGATTCGCAGGTCCAATTCCTTGTCCCATGCATCAACTTTGTGTTGCTTAATGGTTTTTGTCTTTCTTGGATTATCTCTTATTACTTTGTTATTTTGCAGACATATGTATTCACAAATTCATTTTCTATCATTGAAACATTGTCAGGTGATTCATGTTTGATGTATAGTGTTGGATGGCAATAATTTTATTATTCCCCTCTCTTTTTTGACTCGTTTTGCATTTCTTTGTTTATTAAAAATCTATCCTAGTTAACCTAGAAGACAAGCCATCTGAAAAGAGTGAAAGAGCTTCTAATTTGTCCACATCTGCAAGTGGCCCCTTGCTTTCAAGGAGAGAAAACCATAGCACAGAAAATAAGGATGCTGTTTTGCGAGCAAGAAATAATCATATGGCTGATGGACTAAAGTCAAAAGAAAATTCGAGCATTAATGCTGATATTAAAGCATCAAAGAATGCACCTCCTCTGAAGAATTTACAGAAGACGGTGAAAGGAAGCCAGCCTAATGGTTCAGGCAAGGAACCTAATTCGCTCCACAATACTTCATCTGATACTATTCCTACCGAGGTGATCCCAAGATAACTCAAGCCTTCTCTAGTTGTCACTTAATATTTCATCTCTAGTTTTAGGAATGGATGAAATAGATACATTCTGTCATCCTTTTTTCTTTTGGCCAAGACATTCTGTAATGTTCAGTGAAAGTTAATATTCAATTATTGATCTATTTTCTTCTAGAACATTTATTATATGCGTGAATAATGATGGCAGCTGTTACTGATAATATTGAATTCTTTGATGCAGTGGGTGCCGCCAAATTTGAGTGTACCCATATTGGATCTGGTTGATGTTATCTTCCAGGTCCATGACGGTGGCTGGATTAGGTAGCTTGTTAAATCATTTTTATCGTAAATGTAAATATTTGGTTGAGGTCTACAAGTTTTGCTTATAATGTTTAGCTTGTGTTTGATGCAGACGGAAAGCTTTTTGGGTCGCTAAACAGATTCTTCAATTAGGAATGGGTGATGCCTTTGATGATTGGTTGATAGAGAAAATCCAGCTTCTGCGTAAGGGATCTGTAGTTGCCTCTGGGATCAGCCGAATTGAACGTGTAATTTTATGGCCTGCCTAAGTTATAGAATTTGTAATGTTTTGGAAGCTTACCGTTTAAATAGCCATTAGCTTTGATAAATTTCTGAACTTCTACGTCTTGTATTATTTACTTAATGTTTCTGGGCCATACTTGAGCTTTCTAACGGACATGAAAGGAGCAATGTACTTAATGTAAGACAATTTGATAAATACATGATATGCTGATATGAGCAATTGTGCTACTTCTATAGATTCTATGGCCTGATGGAATATTCTTAACCAAGCATCCAAAACGAAG
Organism: Vachellia pachyceras; assembly: GCA_025593235.1. Lineage (NCBI taxonomy): Eukaryota > Viridiplantae > Streptophyta > Magnoliopsida > Fabales > Fabaceae > Vachellia > Vachellia pachyceras. Next base: position 43,461 of record JANTPZ010142893.1, read on the forward strand.
GCCACCACCCCCAAGCTCACCCCAGAATTTACCTCCTGGCCAACAATCTACAGCAGCATCTTCTCCTAGGATGGATGATGAGCAGCGAAGGGAGGCAGATCGACGTGCTAAGTTTGTATATTCACTAATGATAGGTAAGGCATGTCATCCTGTTTGTTCATTATTTAATTGTTTAAGTTTGTTGATTGACAGCAAAGCAAATTAATTTTAAGCATTGATGAAGATCTTTGTCTCTCTAATCATCTGGAGCAAAAAAGTAAATAAAGACAAGCCCAAGCCATTTTTCCTGACAAGATAATTTGAAGTTGCCTTAATTGCTTTTTATGGACAACATTAATTAAAATAAAATGGTCTTGATTAGATTATTGAGTGTATATTAATCAACACATTGTTCAAACTGAAATTAGGACTAAATTGCTTTGATAAACGAACTAAAGGGATCAAAACTGCCATTTGCCTTATTTCATCTATATTTAAGTAGGTCGTTTATCTCAATTATAAACAGATAAGATAATTTTTCTGCTTCTTTCTTGCTCCCGCTTGCTACTTGCATGCAGACCATCCACCATCAACAATTGTCGGTCTTGTTGGTCGCAAGGAGTATGAACAGTGTGCTAGGGATCTCTATTTTTTTCTACAGGTAATTTCTTCTCTAGTTCTTGATGCTTTATGTTATCCGAGGAGAATATTTCTTTTTGTAGTGTTTGTTAGTAAATTAACATTAACACTACTGGGGCTACATCGACCGCTAGTGTCTCTTTTATTTATCCTACATTAGTTTCAATCTTTCCTATGAACATCGGACTTTTAATTCATTAGCTTCACTCGAATCATGATTATTTGTTTTTGAAGACATGTATTCCTATAATTAGATCTATAAT